>OY757312.1:159071419-159363858 GCA_963583905.1 Stenurella melanura | reverse complement strand
CAAAGTTTTTAATGACTTTTTAGATGGTTCAATGTTTCATCAAAACATTATTTGTCCAATTTAATAATATCGGCCAAATTGACAAAAACAGTATTTTTCGTGCCATTTTAGCATAAATTGTTTTATAGGTGGAGCCACCGTCTAAGTTCAGTCGCACTAGCTTTATTCGGTAAACAATGAATATGTTAAAATCTTTAGAACATTACTAGTAACAATAAGTACTACTCAGTGATAGTCGCATAATATGCAAATGCAATATAAATCAATTATTACAATCTGGTATTACATACGTCTATGAAATGTCGATTTATCACGGTATCCACAGAGCCGATTTTATTGAGGCTTTCACTTAACGATTCTAGATAAGAGTCTACATAAACAAAAGATTTCAAGAAATACATACATATTATGCATGTCAGGGAATCTCAACATTTGGTTGGCATGATTAGAAGTACGGATCTCAAGTATTGGAAAACCAGCTGTGTGTTCTTTTTTCAGTTGGCTTTTTAATTTTGCAAGAAATCTATTTTAATAGGTTCTTGGAAAGGGAAGATTCTACTCTAAAGACGACTATTATACCTCCACTCCACTTCGTGGATGTAGATAGAAGTGAAAGTTCCAAATAGATAGTTAAGTTTATTGGGAAGTAATAAAGATAAACGATGGTGGTAACTTTTTTCAAGAACTAGAAGTTTCCAAGAAAGTGTCCACTTTTGGTTTTACCAACGATATTCATCTTTCATACATACAAAATCAATTTACACGTATCTGTTACTTAGTTTTGTTATTATTGTTACAAGTTGGTAACTTCGAAAAAGTGGCTCCTATCAAAAATTACGAAGACCTTTCTCTATGAAATTTTTAATACGGACACCTTCTGACAAAAATAAGTCTCAACCACTTTCGCTCTACAAATCAAAATATTTATGTCAAGACACAGTTCTACAATTCTTCGAGCTTGAACAAATATCCTCATATTAATATTAACCTCATTTTATTTCTACACACTATAACTAGATGCGACATCACTTTTGCTCTATTTAACAAAAAAACTTAAAACCATGAAAACAAAATAATATTTTTATAATATTATAGAAAATATTATTTAATCCAGTTCGAAGTTATGTTTTCTCAAAATGCTGGCCTTATAGAGCAAAACAGCTAACGGCATTGTGTTTAGCGCGTCAAAGTCCTATGGAATTAGCTATTTAGGTCCGATTTACTTGCATATATACTCACCACGAACATTCTAGAATTTCTTGCTAAACTCGAAAATAAAACAAGCTAGCTAACCACTATATTCTTCGTCGATTTACTGCATTGTTTATATAATTGTTGCACATTTTATAGGATACTCGTCGCAGCTTTTTTGTAAATATTAGTTTTAGATTTTTTGCTTAATTAAAAAATATACTTTTTTTTAAATTTAAATAATTAATAACTTATTTATTTATTGATCGATCTTGTTCAAAAAAATAGGGTTCTTCCTCTAGCTAACACTAACTTATTGCCCAAATTTCAATACAATCGGACTTCTCGTTCTTAAGTTATCGTGCTTACAAGAAACGTGACGGACGGACGGACGGACGGACATTTTGAAAGTCGTTCAGAATTCGATCACCAACAAAGTGATATGAAATTTTTTTCTCTACGAGCCGTATTACCGGATTTAAAAATGTGCCCATCGAATGCAATATACTCCTCGTTTTGTATTTGCGAAGAGTATAATAATGTTTGCGTCATCTATAGTTGTTTTTTTTTATTGTTGCTATTGGTTTTTAAAGAACTTAGACAGCTGAATGAGATGGTCTGGTCTGATTTACTCAATCTCGTATTGAAATCTAGTTATTAGGGCACGAATATTGGCAGAAATGGCCTTTTTAACACTTTTAGGTTAGATTATCTCAACATTATGGCGTAATGGCGCAAAACGGCCAACGGCATCGTGTTCAGCACGTCAAAACCTTCGAAATCACTTAATCAACAAATAAAAAATGTCGGGGCATTTGATCTTTACCGCATAGTCAAAGGCGCCGACACTTTTTATGTGCCTTAAGTATACGAAGAGAACTATACCAACAAATAGAAGTGAAGATAAAGAAGTCAAATCGAATAACGATATACAGATATATGATATTGACAAAGACAAAACGTAATTTTTTAACACTAAACATGGTAGATCTACTAACTAGGAAAACCATGTAAAAAACCAAACGCGTCCTGTACTCTGGGTTAAGCGAAAAAGTATACAACGTAGATACCTATACACATTCTTCACCCTATATCTCGCACGATTTCTTTTCCCTTTGACCACACTTTTGATTTTTAATATACTGTTTAAAACGACAAAATAGAGCGATTAAAACAAACAGAACAGAAACCATATTTATGCCTAAAATAATTATACTACAACGTTATTAAAGTAATAAATCGTTCAAATCCTTTTTCTCTACGCGAGATTCGAATTTATTAACAAATACATATAATTCACTTACCCCCTTCAAGGGGTTGGAGGTCCCTTACAAACTAATTTAGGGTAAGTGTTCGATGTAATTCGCTTAATTATGAATACTCTGTAGATATTAATTGATATTTGCAGAATTTCTCAGACATCCGGTGTACGAATAGCAGTGGTATTATTTTTCCTATTTCAAAGAAAAAAATCCAGTATCTTTAAGACCTACACGTGGCTTGGGGTCAGTTTTCACTCATTTCCAACGCAAGAGATGATCGAAAATCGTTTCTGCCACAACTAAAACGGCCCATCCCGAAATACAAAACTCACTCACTTAACAGATTATTTTATACCACCGTCCAACATTTTATTTACCGCCGCACATATCTGTTTGTTTTGTTTTCGCTCGTCGAACATTTCGCACGACTCATCATAAACACAATTATATCATAATTACAAACATTAAACAACGGTTCGTTTTTAATACTACACCATAACAGTAGTAGAGTAGCGTTTCGCAACGACTCTACCGAACATAAACAGAATTAGATATTATTTACAATTTACATTATCATTGCGGTCACCCAAAGACAACATGCGTCGACTTAAAATACGGAAGCGAGTCGGAGCGAGCTATCGACTAGCAATGCAAAAGTAAAAGTCAGCAGAAAACGTCGTTTATTCCATTCCTTGTTGATTTTTATTAATTCTTTCAACGCGACTCGATTCATGAAATTGCTACTGTGCGGATTGTACACTTGCTTCGATTGTACATTTCCAAATACCTGTCCTATTATGACATCATTCGCGTGTAGCAACTATTGTTTTTACAGCGTTTAATTATCGATATGAATAATAAATGCAGCTAAACAATGCCTGGATAGGAAACTTAATACTATTTGGCATTCTTTTGAGTTATGAACTTATGAAACCAGATATTTGGGGATCGCAGAAATGGCAAACCAGAAATTAATGAATGATAATTTCATTTTATGGTTAAGATTAATAATAATAATAAATAGGTAATAAATTAGAAACAACTTTCATGTTGCGACTTTCATGTTGCGACTTTCAACACTTATTTGTAGACAAATTGTAAAATATCGTTGTCACTATCTGACACAAAAACAGATTTGTTAACGTTATAGTCTTTTTCATCTTTCTTTACACCTTTGAGACATGAATCGCAGCAGACAGATTGCGTATTGACGCTTTTAAGAAGTGGGTTTGTACTGCTACGGCAGTACAATCGCACTACATTTTCATTTTGTTAGTAACAAAGTTTTTTTTCGAATTATTGAGGATTCTCAGTTATCCGGCATAGACTATTCTATCTTATAGCAAATTCGGTAGAATGTAACTTTTTGGTTCAATATGTTTCATTAAACGTATCGAAGTAATTTGAGTCTGAAGTCACTTTTCGCAGTACTTTCGGTTCAACCGAAAATGAAATTACGACTTTATAAAATTTTACTCGACAAAAAACTAAACAGATTTGTTCCTACAATCATTTGTTTTATGTGAAAATGGAATAATTTATAATCGATATAACATTTTCATTCATTTTTAACCGCCATTTTCTCGAAATCTGTCAAAGACACTACATATTTTATACCTAGAATTTCTCACGCAATTTAAATTTTGAATAATATACAGGGTGTTCCATTAAAATTAACAAAGTTCATACTGTTTCCGGTTCGACCGGAAATGAAAATCCGAAGTTAGAGCAATCAAAATGTGCAACTGATTCAATCATACAACTTCCCAGAACTTGAAATTGATATCTTTTTTTACTAGCAAGTTATAGGCTGGCTAGTAATATCGTAGGCGCCCGGTATGTCTCTCAAACGGTACGGTAATTTTAAAACTGTACTTCTGTTGTTTAATGACAGGAATAAATAAATAACCGTGTTTCAAAATGTCAACAAGATCAAGTTTTGCGTAATTGTTTATTAACACGAAATGATTATTGAATAAAAAAGATATAAAGACCAAAATTATAATTTCATTTATATAAAACACCTTTCATATTATACCGTTTTTGAGGTCAGTTTTGCCACAAAGAGGTGATCCACATTATATCGATATTTTACTTTTTATTCGTCACAGGATTTCGTATACAACATGTATCGACACTGTATTTGTTAATAAAAAGGAAAAATCATTTAGTCCTTCGAATAATAATCGATCCGGGGGTATATAAAAAAAATGCAAAATTTTATAGTGTGGGTGTAATTAAGGTATACATATTAGGACAACTGCTGTATAACTTTAGTATTCACTACGTAATTTTCTTGATAAAGGCTTAACAAGTCGAAACATATGTAAAGAGTAATTTATAAATATTAATTATATACATAGTATAGCTTTGCAACATTTAAAAGCAGTTTTTCTGAAAGTAAGAATAAGTAATTTTAAATTAATTTTATTTTTCTACATTTAGAAACTAGAAATAAAAAAAATACAAGTAAACCAGATAAAAAAATCTATAACCGGAAATTATTTTCGATAATACAAGGCGAGACAAACAAAACAAAAACAGGATCAAGTGTCTTTTTAAAACTGGAATGCTATGTATATCAGTACATTTTTTGAAGCCTCTTTCTAGACTTCGTTCACTCCAATATTATTGACTATCTCCCAAGCACTTGGATGTAATGATTTTTTTTAAATAATGCCTTGCCGTCTGCAGATGTTTTTTCAAATGGAACACCCAGTATATTTTTCGGCGATGTGATGTAGAAATGAAGAACGAATATTTTCTGTATGTACAATATGTACATCCCTATGGATATTTGTAACCATTTTCGATTTATTGAGCGATAAGTGTACCAAAATTCAAGAGTAATCTTAAACCTTTATATAATACTATTATGAATTACACCCCCTTGGAACTGGAGATGATACGCCTATGCCTACTAATAGTGACTGGAAAGACTCTAGAAAGAGCCATGGACTTTTCTAGAGTGTGGTGGAAGAAGATTCTGGTTCAATCTAGAGGTAATTTCAGACTATATAAGGCGCGATTACCGGCGCAGAGTTTATTAAGAAGGCAGTTTATAAAAATGAAATTAGTAGCGAAAAAGTGAGGTTAAATATCAAGTAAACAAAGTGTGGTTATTTTGAAGTATTGTATAGTCAGTAAATTATTAAATAAAGTGTTAGTGTTTATCTCTTGTTGAAATTATTTAGAACTCACGGATTCATACAGGGTGTTTCCTAAAAGGTGGAAAATACGCAACAATACAATTCAACAAAAAATAATAATAAGTGCACCACAAGTTGTCCATTTTGATTGACACACATATCTATGCGCTTTGCGCACCCTGTATAGTATAAGGGAGTAGGCTCAGAAATAGGGAAACAACTTTTCATTTGTTTTTAATATAAAAACAAATGTTACGGTTAATATATTGTTAGCAGTTCTTGCTTGTCTGGACGCAAAGATTTTTTTTTCTTAATCGTGCTAGTCTGATGAATACAGTCGTTACATTTTCATTATTTTTTTTTACATAATTAATAATGTTTGAATAATTCCAATTTTGACAATTATTAATTATACATTAATATTCAGATTAAAACGAATTTATGTAATTACTAATTGTTGTGAGTGAATGAAAATTATTTAGCATTACCAATAGATCTCTCCCCCCCCCTCCCCTTTCGTTATTTTTCCAACAATATTATTAAATAGTAATGAAATGATAGCTATACTGTTGTTCATTAACATATTATTTTCCTTTATTACGATTCGATTTCTTCAAAAGTTATTTAAGATTTTGTGCCGAAACTTAAGGAGAAAGGCGTTTATACGTTGGCTCGCGAGGCCATAAGTTTAATTCTTATTTTATGCGAAAACCATTTATGTACAAAATTAAGCTATTTCCAATTTTTTTGTTCCACCCACGGTGGCCTTGAAAACTTCTTTCAACACTTTTCTACTACAATCAAATTTTAATTCGCGTTATTGGTCAATACATATTTAACACATTTTTCATTATACTGTCGCTACGGTTTCATGTTGGCATTATTGCTTGCGTATTCCATTAAACTCTGATTGGCATTAATATTATTACTTCGTCATGGCAAAAAAAACAAATCGCAAATAAACCGTGAGCAGACTTTCCAAATCAATCAACATTTAAACGATGCAGACTCGCGATTTGACTCGTTAGTTTCGATTGTGTATCCCGTGCGGCTGCGGACACGAGCGAATTTCTCTGCTTTCACCGGTTTGTCGGTGCTAACAGAACCAGCATAGCAGTATAATACACAATGAAGGCCACCACGTTAAATGCACAGACTGCAAGTATGTAGGTTATACGCACGTTATGGTTGTATCAAACGAAGACAGAGGCGTACCTACGATAGCGCGGCAACAGATCCAACATAAATGGACCGCAAGTCCAGTCGATCGAGGTTGAAATATCAATTTTATATGCGGCAGTGGATATTCCTTCATTTGAAATATTGAAGTGAATTACAAAAAACACGTTGGCTACAAAAATCGTTGTTGTTATTAGTATTTCTTACTAAGAGACAAAACACAAACATTATAATAAACTGTCAATTTACACTCTTTATACAGGGTGTAATTAGTTTCACGTCATTAAAAAATACTGGTAATGCTAACCGACTAGACAAACAAAAAACCTTTATGACTTTTCCCGCTAGGGGCACTTTGAAAAAACTGACCTAGGTCAACCTTTTTAATACATATTTTTTAATATTAATGTAGAAAATAATTGAGAACCACTGCCTTTCTTGGTCAATGAACTTGTAGTTCCCAATTATACAACTTTTAAATTGTCATAAAAAAGTGCAAAGGCCCTGGATCATCGACCTTTGATGGACCGCCCCAACCGAACTGAGGCAATTATAAAGAGGTAAATAATTCGTTATCTTTTCCTGCACAACTGCAAGCAAATAATGGCCGTAGAAGTTTAAACAGATCATTTCTTTACATGTGTGTCTTTTAATTTGGAACAAAATATTGGATTAATGTTTATAATTTAGAATATTTAAATGTGATTTATTAAAGTTTGTAAGATAAATGAGTGTCCTGGATTAAAAGCTTACCACCTAAGTAATTCAAAATCTGCATCAATACACAGTTCGGTACGTCGAATTAAGGACATACGTACTCCGTTCAACACTAAACAATAAACTATCAACTAGCGTTGTCAATAAAGAAAAATAAAAGAAAAATTTGGTCCAAAGTCCAAAACGGAAACAAGTAAGTTGTGTCTGTACATAATCAAGAATTTAACGACTTGAACGGTAAAGTCAATAAAATAAATCCTAACTATAAATACACAGTGACCCGAAATTCAAAAACAAGAAAAACAACGAACGGCGGGTTGGACGTCTGTACATAACGAAACACCCACAGAAACTAAAATATTGCACAAGAGAGAGTCAGAGTATAGTTTTCCTCAGATCAGATCTACCAAAAACTCAGAAAACGTCGACTTATTTACCGCACCGCTAAAGACCGCCGAAATTTTATGGCTATCTACACAAATATTGAGCATCATAGGCAAAGACACGCGCGACGATCTAAACCTACCTCAATCTTCCAGCAGTTTTCAAAAAATTTTATTGAAAATTTGCGAAATTTTTGTTTATTTTTTTTCTCCAAAACTATGAGCTTTAGACCCCATGTTATATAAGGTTTTTTTGTTTGTCTTGTCGTTCCCTACCACCAGTTTTTTTTAATGACATGAAACTAATTACACCCTGTATTACTAGGCAAATTATAAGTATATGAATTCAATCCATTGAGTTTTACAATTTGGCGGTAATTTTATGCTTTCAGATCCACAAACTCATAAGCGAAGTAAGTACTAAAAAATCATGTCATAAGTAGTGAATCCCTAGCCGACGAATCAGGTGTTCGCAGAGCAACCTTTGCGCTCTTGGTCTCTGTAAATACTATCGTTGCTAAATATTTCATCCTTTCAGAAATGAACATTGTAACGTTACGAACACCTCTTCATATTAAACATGACTTAAAATTGGACATTTTTATAAGTATTTGTATTCCTGTTAGGGCTCTTAAAGCGACCAGAAAATGAAGACATTATATAATAAGTACGAGACTCCACCTCTGGTGTCGAACCACAAGAAAGAATAATGATTGTCGACAGTGCTCTCGACATGCAAAATGCTAAGTAGACAAATATTCCGAACAATTTACTGTTCTGGCGCCTCTCACAACGATTTCCCTAAACTACATAAAATTTACATATTAAAAAAGTTCCTTTCATTACGTTTTTTGTGACCCCAATGTGCTTTGTGTTTATGCAACAATGGCTCTGTAATTATTCACTGTTATGGAGTCAACAATCATTAACCCATTTGGTAAGGTCAGTTTAATGTCTCAAAAGGTGAAAACGCCGCTGTAATTTTGAGAAAAAAATTATTAGAAAGTTATTTGTCTTCATAAAGCAAGTGTAAAATAAAACAAAAACAAAGAATAAGTTTTAATTAACACGTGAAGGAATGTTATCTATCATAATTTCGATGCTTTACTTCATTATTTACACTTGATATAGTTTCGCGCATTAGCGCCCCCTAGGTGTGGGTGGCATAATTTAAAAGCCGGGATTGTATTCATTGGCATGCCTCCACACCCAATCCATAGTCATTGGGAAAACATATGAGGTTTGTTCCAACAGACAGAAAAACCAGTTCCGGAACTGTCGGGAGTATGCGCAATAAGAAATTAACGTTCCAACATTCTTATTGCGCATACTCCCGACAGTTCCGGAACTGGTTTTTCTGTCTGTTGGAACAAACCTATGATAGAATTTCGACTATCTTCAGAGAAGGCGCTGAGATACCTGTACGAGAAGGTTATGGAAATGGGCAGAACTTTCAGGAATTTTCTACATCTTGTGATGTATATAAGCAGATTGTTTCGGGCGGAAAGGCAGTTTTGAAATGGGTTCAGTTCAGTAAAGTTTATATAAATATTAAGCGATCCAAAGTGAACTGTAAAGTGAAATAACAAATAAAAGTCTGTTTAAGGTTGTTAGTCCAGTAATTCAGTCAGTCTGTCGGTGTGTTAGCGCCATAACTAAAAAACTATTTGGCGGAGAACAGTCAAGTTTGGTAGGCAGTTGCCGCTACTGCCAGCTAAAAAAAATGGGCAGACTTTCCCTGAAAAATATACAGGGTGGACCGCCTGAAGAGGTAAATTGTTATTGTTATAAAAAAACGTGATATAACATCTCAAAGTACATTATTCTAGCTTTAATAAATGCTATTCCAAGGTCTTGTATTTTCGGAAATACATTTGTTATCTTTTTCGCTGCATACATTTCATAGTGTACCGTTTTGAGAGTACGAGCTTGTAATATAAAGTCAATTTACCTTTTGATGGTGGGACTGGCCACAAAAGTGTACGGGGATAAATACTTATGCAATTGCTTATCAATCAGATCAATCTTATCTTTATGGGCCGCTGAATACGAACTTTTGAGCTTTGTGATCATGACATTCGGATTTACCGTGTCAAAAAACACGGAAAAATATTACTTTCGGGGCTATTATATTATTTGTATTCAAATCGCATATCCCCCAAAAAATCCGAAATATGGCAAAAAAATAGCCACAGCAAAAATTCCTACCGTTTTGGGACTATAAAATCGGATTCAGTGACTATATACATAGAACACACAGAATCATATCTGGCGCCTGGACTAAAGTAACGATCTCATCATGTTTCTTCTAATTTTTATAACAACTGTCATTTATTTGTGCTTAACTATGATGACAACACTGCTTTCGGGCTGAATTTTATTTCTAATCGGTGACATCAAAAAATCCGAAAAAAGTTTAAAATTTTTAAAAATATAATACATTGGGTTGATTCAGTATTATCTCGTACTCTTGATAAAGGCCTAATAAGCCGAAACACGTGTAGAGTTTTAATAAAACTTTTTGAAACATTAAAAAGCATAATTTTTCCTGTATGTTTAAAATATTAATAATTTGCCCTTACCTTCTGGACGATATTGGCCACTTTTGTGGCCACCAAAAAACTTGGCGACTCCTCACAAAACGTATATTCGTTTTTTGGAAAACTTTTCCTTAAAGGAGTTCGACGTCAGGGGAAAAATCCTCGTCCTCTAAGGGTTAAGAAAACATTACGAGAATGGCAGCTATTTTGAATTTTATTGGATTTTCCAAACTTTACGACTACACACTCAGTTGATGGAGTCTATTACATTTTTACCTTATTATATTTTTGTTGTAATGCTACTACACGTGACATTCTAACGCTACAACAATGTTACATTATAATATTGACCAAACATTGCACTGAAACGTTCCTGTAAAGCTGTTTCTGTAATAATACTTAATATTCAATCTGTCAATGTCCGTTCATTTAATATCACTATAGTCTGGTTACTTTATACACGGAAACAAAACTGTAGTGGTAACGAATTGGGAAAAGGAGGGTGGGTGGTTTAGTGATTATCGGAAAAACTTAGTTACCTATTTATTGACGGTTAAAACTTATTCCTCCTTTGATCTACAGTTGTGGAGCTCCTTCAAACATACCTACTAATTACATTAAAAACGAACATTATTACTTATACCAACAGACTCTCAACATACAAACGATCTTTTAAAACACAAACATTGCTTGGTGTCTGTCGGATATACGGCTGTTCTCCTACCGCTCCACACAATATCTCGTCGAATGCAAGTATCATATAAACCAGAGTGTTTGGTTTTACCCTATATTCCATTCAATTCCGTAGAACAATATCGTAAACGTTATAGCTCGACGTGTATATACGATACGATTTTGCATAATAAATGAAAACGCTAAATCTGCAAGACGAAGTTTGGAACTATTATTACGATTACCATATTATTTCGCAGGATGTGCGCCCGTCTGTGCTCGATATGTACTCTTGAAATATGTACAAATCGTAGGTACAAATAATTAAAAATGATGATTTCTTTTTATTTCGATAACGTACTATATGAACTACTAGAGTCTAGACCCAAAGCCACAACAAATAATCCCGCATAAAATTGAAGTATTTTATTATTTTGTGGAAAAAAGGCGGGGGGGGGGCACCATTCTTTCTTTGTCTGCGATGCTGATACTGCCTGCGGCGGTGATATAATTAGATAGCAAAATAAAAATCGACCTAACTAACCTTACCTAAAGAAATCACGTCATGAAAGAATGAAATCATTATAGGAAAAAGAAGGGAAATATTATTTCTGCCGTCAAATCAAAACTGAACTTGTGAAAAAATACATTAATCGCTACAAAATATTACTTCCCTCGCATATCGAAGGGAAGTATTGTATTCGAGAAAATATCACCCTCCAAGATTTTATCGGATTTTGACGTTTCAGATCATGTAGATTTCGAAAATATAGGTTTTTCAATTCCGTCAGTCTGTCTGTCTGTTGGTGCAAAAACTACTTGAGGAGAGCAGTCAAATTTGGTAGGTAGTTGACGCTAGTCAGCGAAGAAATGGTTAAACTTTCACTGGAAAATATACAGGGTGGACCGTCTAAAGGGAATAAATAATGAAAACATGTTTTTTTGCTCAAATTTAAAATTTCCACGTTTCATGACACGCTAAACCCATTTCAGAAAAAAAAATGTTAAAAATGTTTTCACCATTTTTGAAAAATTTTTTACTACTGAAGTAGATGGATTTTTTTTTCTTTGTTCACGTTTCGTGGCATTCTAAACCTATTAAAAATAAAAACTTTAAAATCAAGAATTGTTTTTTTACCAACAATTTTGAAAAATGTTTTGCCACTAAAATAGATGGAACAATGTTTTTTCTTTGTTCAAATTTAAAATTTCCACGTTTCATGACATTCCAAACCTATTTCGGAAAAAAAATTGCAACATTTTTTTTACCATTTTGGAAAAAAATTTACCACTAGAATAGATGGAAAATAATTGTTTTTGCTCAAATTTAAAATTTTCACGCTTCGTAACATAGCTCAGAAAAAAAAAATTTTTTTCACCAACATTGTTGAAAAATTTTTTACCACTAAAATAGATTGAATTTTTTTCTTCTTTACTCAAATTTAAATGAAATCTGTTATTTCGAACTTATTCATTAATATTTCTATTAATAAATGACCCTAGGTATTTTATTCCAACATAAAAGTATTTCTTTCTCTACAGAAAGTGTATAGTTGGTTTCTATTGTAGTTTTTGATGTTGAGAGAAAGAAATATTTAGATACATAAAGAACATAATCTTGACGCGATAGATGTAACATTTAGTAACACATATACATACTTCTCTAAGCGAGAGCTTCTTATTATTATTATTATTATTATAGTAGCTTAGTACACTCACTACAGTCCATTTTACACATTTTTATTAATCAATTGCTAGTTCGAAACAGTTTAACATAGAAATGAAAATATCATAATAAATGAATCAAATAACATAACATAGAACATAGCGCGTTTGTAACTTTTAACTCGGTCGAAGACTAGAGAAGAAAGCATTAATGTTCTAATTCTAATTGTTTCCAAAATAACAGGAATAGTCGCAACTCCACGGCCCTTTTATATACGCCACTGCCCAATGGTAGTTCACCAATTCTCAACTACATACGCGATTTTTAAGGTAGAAATGTTCATGTTTTAATGAGAGGAAATCCGGCGAACACTTCTTTCACCTTTCCTGCATCTTTTTCAGCAAATATAACACCAAATAATTGTCTTTTCTTTCGACGCCCGCGCCCCCCTGCTCCGCTCTGGCCGGTTCGCTGACAGAGAAATCCTTCCTTTTAGGGCACCTCGGCTCTCTTCACTATCCACGCTCCACCGAGCGGAAAGATACGGAAATAAAGCTGGAGAGGTGCCGTCTGAAATGCAATTCCGCATTTAGAAAACGTGAACAGTGTGATCACTTTGATGTACAATTCTGTCGAACACAGACTTCAACATCAATACACAATGGAGCGGCCGGCCAGCTGGCTACCGCTTGATAACAATAATTAACGAACTGAAAAATACAAATAAAAACAAACAAAAAAACACCGCCGGCTGCAGATAAGTTTTATTGGTAAATGAAACGATGGTTGGGTGTCCGTCACTTTATGTGTTCGAGTCTCGGATATGTGGCCATTAACTCGATGACGATAATTTGTACATAAATAAAATTGATAAGAGTAAGAAGCACAATACTTATTACTTCCACATCCACGTTCACATCGAGTGGAAGTATAGTAATCGCAAATAAAATTTCAATTTTGTTTTTGTTAAAATAGGCTTAGAATGATATATATGAATGATATATATATAGAAAAAAAAAATCTGTCTGCTTGTTGGTCGGTCTGTCGGTCGCTCTGTAACTTTTTTGTGCGCACGTTTTCTCACCAAAGGTTTAAGATATTGACCTGAAATTTGGTACACATAATATGTACCATGTCGAGATCTGGAACTAGATTACATTTTGCGTTAATTCTGGTGAAGAGTTGGGGGTTAAAGAGGGGTAAATAACTAAAAATATTAAAGTAAACTGGTAAGAGTACAGTAACTTGGGATTTGGTGTATATACTGGAAGTCAAGATCTCAGATTTTTTATATTTTCATCCCCCCCCCCCCTCATTATTATTAAAGGTTTTAATAAAATAAAAATGATATATTCACTTGAAATTTGGTTCACGTATGTATTATAACGACATTTGGAACTAGATTATATGTTGATATGATTCCGTTGAAGGGGTGGGGGAGGTAAGTAGGAGTAAATAGAGGAAATTAAGTAAAACAAGCTGGTAAGACTACAGACTTGGGATTAGGTGTATATACTAGAAGCCAAGACTTCAGACTTCTTTATACTATTTTTACACAATTTTTGCATTTTTTTTTCCTTTTTTACTTCCCTCGCATATCGAAGGGAAGTATTGTATTCGAGAAAAAATCACCCTCCGAGATTTTTCCGGATTTTCACGTTTCAGATCACGTAGATTACGAAAATATAGGTTTTTCAATTCCGTCAGTCTGTCTGTCTGTTGGTGCATTAACTAAAAAATTACTTGACGGAGCCAAATTTGGTAGGTACTTGACGCCTCAATCAGCGAAGAAATGGTTAAACTTTCTCTGGAAAATATATAGGTGGACCGTCTAAAGGGAATAAATAATGAAAAAAATTTGTTTTGCTCAAATTTAAAATTTCCACGTTTCATGACTCGCTAAACCTATTTAAGAAAAAAAAAATTAAATTGTTTTTCACCATTTCTGAAAAAAAATGTCAACTAAAATAGATGAAAATTTGTTTTCAAATTTAAAATTTCCACATTTCAAGGCATTCTAACCCTATTTAAAAAAAAATAATAAAACAAAATAGTTTTTTTTACCATTTTCTTTCAAATTAAAAATTTCCATGTTTCATGGCGTTCTAAACCTATTAAAAAAAATAAACTTTTTTTTTACCATTTTTGAAAAAAATTTACTTACCACTAAAATAGATGGAATTTTTTTCCTTTGTTTAATTTAAAATTTCTACGTTCCCATGGCATTCTAAACCCATTCAAACAAATTTTAAAAAAATTTTGAAATTTTTTAAAAAAATTTTGAATTTTTTTTTCTATTTATCACTACCTACTATTGAATAGATGAAATATTTTTTTTTGCTCAAATTTAAAATTTCCACGTTTTATGACACTTCAAACCTATTTCGAAAAAAAAATTGCAAATTTTTTTAACCATTTTGGAAAAAAAAATTACCACTAGAATAGATGGAAAATTTTTTTTTGCTCAAATTTGAAATTTTTACGTTTCACGACATTCTAAACCTATTTCAGAACAAAACATTTTGAAATTTTTTTTCACCAATATTGAAAAAATTTATACCACTAAGTAAAATAAATTTAAAAATTTTTTTCTTTGCTCAATTTTAAAATTTTCACGTTTCATAGCTTTCAAAAACTAAAAAAAAATACCCCTACTATAGAATAGAAGGAAACTTTCCTTTTTGCTCAAATTTAAAATTTCCATGTTTCATGAAAAAAATTTCAAAAAAAAATGAATTTTTTTAACCATCACTATACTTCCACTTCACTACGTGAATGTGGAATTGAAAATGTGACAGATGCCAATACTATTTGGCATATGCACTTATTATACTTTTATCGAAATATGTACAAGGTGGTCATCCCAGTCATGGTGGGCATTTGTAAAGGTATTTGCGCAAGCCTTCCATACTTGGCACCTGTTATTTAGTATTGAACCTTTGTTATTGGATGATCACTCTGTACATATTTTTGACCAAAACTTATCAGGTTTTCTTTGTAATAATAGTGATAACTATATTCCGATTATTTTCAATGTCATTTCGTAATTATTAATTTTTTTAGAGTGACCGCCATGCACAAATAAAGAGGGCAGTTCTGTGTAAATACCTTTACCGATTTTTTTATCTTGAGGATGGCTCGGTTGGCAAGAAAACGAGATATTTTCGACAATTTGACTGGCCTATCAAGTTTAAAGTATTTCCATAATAAGTCGCCTTTTTTTCTAAATGCACTGTGGACTGTTGCAAAATATAACTAAGATGGATGTATGGATTCTTCCGACGATTAACCCCGTCTGTCCATTAATGAAACTTTTTCAAAATACCAAAACGCAAACAATAAGGTATTCATGTAAATCACTCATGCTTAAGCGCCGGCTCCATACATGCGTTATTCGTATACAAATGTTTTTGCTATTTGTAGGAATGTACACAAGCGTGGATGGATTGTTCGTGTTCGTGGACAAATATTCGATATTTGGCCCGAACACGAGCACGTTTCAATTTCGAGTCGGTAACAGACGCACATCAAAGGGAGCGAATATTCACACACAGTCTGTTGAAATTTTGCCGTGTACACACAACGATGTTATGTGTGGAGGGTGTGTTCGCCAAATATTCATAAACGAATATGTCTACACAAATATTCGTACATATATTTAAGGCACATAAAAAGTGTCGGCGCCTTTGACTTTGCGGTAAAGATCAAAGACCCCGACATTTTTATTTGCCTTAAATATATGCAGAGAACTATATCCGAATGTTCGTGGACGTGTGTGTGTGTAGCCAGCGTTACGGAGGTTGTTTGCATTCGCTGTTGGACCGAATTAGTACGCCGTTCGGGGATTTCTCACGCCGGCTCCACACATGCGTTATAGACCAAGCAAATGGGTAGGTTAAGTCGCAAAATGTGTCCGGAGGGAGATCTCTACGGGAAAAGTTGTATTGAGCTGAGATGTAAAAAAAAAGCTTAATACACTACTAGCCCCACCCTTTCCTTAAGGGCAGAAAAAGGATGAAATAGTTTATTTTTGCGTATAAATCGAAAACGATGGTAGATATGGAAAAAGGTTTCAGATAAAAATTGTAGAGCTTAAAATTCTGCTTAAAAAAGGCCATATGCACTTATACCGTATTTCTGATGGTTTGGCTGTAAAACCTGTATGACGCTTAGGGGCTGAATGCAATTTTTAAAAAAATCGTAAAAAATCGAAAAGTTGATATTTTTAATTATTTTCTTTTTGAATCTCCTTAGAAAAATCCCCAACTTTCTTTCCAGAGATAAAGTATCCTTGTCTACTTGTTTATATAAAAGTTATGAATATCTGAATTTTTAAATTCACGATTAATCAGGGTTGAACGTAGCGAAAAATAATTTTTTAAGCAACGCTGTCTTCTTCGTGAAATTTCCTTACAAAAAGTCCTTTAGAGTTTTTTTTTATCTCACATACCAACGTTGATATCTAAATAAAACTACTATAATTCCTACAATTTTTATTTCACTCGACGCCACTGGAATATAGTCTAAGAGCTACTGGCCTCGACAACATACCCATTTTCACAAGGCTGGAAATATGCCAAGATGTTAATTTAAGGTTTCCCAAAGAAGGAATGGCCGGTGTGGCGAAAGGATGTCGATGGGGTGAGCAGTGAGCACTCTTGCATCTTTTGAAATTGGTTGCCGTTTAAGTTGATGTTTATTTTTTACTTCTACAAAGTTTGCATTTTCAGATATCACATTGGAAGCCAGCGTGCAATCACCCAACATATTTGTAAAAGCTAGAGACATTATTAATCCTGTTCCTTAGAGCTTGGCAGACAAAATAGTGATAAGAGAAATTTCTTTGGTGGTGGGAACTTCACTAGATGACTGTTGAAAGTCTACATGCTTTTCATGGTTGGTGGAAGTTTTTGTATGTAGCTGATATTTTTTATCGATTACTTGTGTCACAATGAGTACAAAAATATGATTGACATGCATATCTGTTGGTGGGTTTCCAGAAGCAGAAACTGTTAACCTGCGAGATATTTCACTGTGGATGGCAGATTTATAACAAGCTGATTTTTTCTGTACCGATTAATTACCATTCGGTAATTACGAAAATATGATTAGCATACATATCGGTTATTGGTGCCTATCTAGAGGCAAAAACTGTTCATCTGCATGGCAGATTTGTAACAAGCTGTTTTTTTTTATTAATTCGTTTATATTCTACAAGTAGAAAAATAATGGTGTCGAATATAGTGATATACGCCTCTGAAGTGGTGAACAAATTCATTAGCTTAGACATGGATTATTTCTATTTTTTTATAGTTTTTAAACGTCAATCGCATAAATGCGATGAATATAGGATAATAAATATCCGCCAAAAAGTTCAACATAAATTTTAAAAAGTTCAAAACAAATTTAAAAAGTACCCCTGTACAGGATTCGAACCGAGAAATCCGCTATGAAAGTCGTCGCTTAACGCGATTTCCAACGGCCGGAATGGATTTGAAATTTCAAATAGTCTCGTTGGAGAATGCAAAACATGACAAATGGACATAACTAAGTAAATGCACCAGCACGAAGGCTCCTGAATGTCGATATCGATACAGGTTAGGTGATGTCTTGAAACTGAAATAATGCAAGATAAGAACTGTGTTAAGTGACCTGGATATCTATTCAGAAATAGGCTTGCGAAAAAACGCTATCAGCTTTTTCATCCCAAATTTATTGAAAAATATATTTTTTAACTATAAAAATTCACATTGAAAGCACGAACAGGATGTAATTCATACTTTAATTATATAAACGGAAATGTTTTGAATGAGAAAAGTTGAACTTTACAAAAAAATCTTACAATGTCGAATATGTTTTAAATTACAATAATTGATTATATATTTAGAGATCATTTTAGAAGCAAATGTATAACAGTATCTTGGAATGAGGAAGAATTCTATAAAATAGAATTCCACAAAGTTTATTACCTGGAGACCTCAAATGGTGAACTTAAAGCAGATCTCATAATCTTTAAAAAATGTTTTTTTTCTGCCTTCGTTTAGGCACCACTATTTTTGTCTGCCAATACAGTTACATTTAGTAAGGGGTCCAAAGCATTCAAAATTGAAATGACCCATTCCAACAAGGTAAATAAGTTTTGAGCTCGCATATCGAAAGAGGGTCCTAATGGGCATCAGAAATGGCTTGTTGGACTTTTGTTGAGGATTGCACAACTTCTCCACGAGAAAAAAAGATGGCGGAATGTTATTTCAAGAATTCGTGTTTTTAAACGTATACCTCTCGCTAAAAAATTAACTACATGCGATATTGATCTGATTGTTTGTCTTTACATACTACTGACATGAGCGCATATGTCTGTACTAGTAGAGTTTCAAAATAACTTACGGTTTTTTTCTAATTAAATTCTAAATCACAGGAACGAAATTTGTGTGTTTGAAATTTCGACGTGCGGACCACTACATTAAATGTTTAATTTTCTTATATATTATATGCGAATGAAATATGGTCTGAAGATCAATAAAGTTTTTGAAAAAAAAATTAACTCGATATCTCACACAGTTTTCGAGTTACAGATTTTTTAATTCGATCGTAATAATGTCTTGTTATGATAACGCGCAACGTGACAGCTGCGGCAGGATTCGGTCTGTGTAATTGTGGATAGACATTAGTCTAAAAACTAATTTGATTAAGGTATTATATTACTATTAATCAGTAGGTCACCAATTGTCTGAAAATTAGACAATCATTTATGTGTTATGTTACAACTACGTGATTTTAAAATAGAGTCTGTTAAAATATAGATGCAGAAATAATGGTTTAATGATTACTGAAAAAATGAAACTTTGAAGTACGTCTAATTTGCTTAGAAAATTTTCAGTCACGTCATTTTGGCTTAGAAGGACTGTATATATCGAAAGATGCAAATACAGTATGAAATCGTCAATAAATTATACAAATTTGAGATTAAAAAATAAAAATTGTCCGAAATTTCATATTTAAGAAAATGTATGGTATGACTTAAAAACCCATCAGAATTATATGACATAACAGACAATTCTTATTTTAAACTGGAATTACTTTATAAATAGTAACAAATATAAAGCGAATAATCTAAAATACATTTTAGAATATTGGTGTAAATAATGACATACCTACGTTGCCCAATAATGTGAACTTGCAATCATGAAGAAGGGAACACAATAATATTTGCGCAAGGTATGTTTAATTTTTGCAAAATAGAAAACCTACAAAAATTGTGTGGGTACATGAGAATAAAGGGTATCTTAGGACACGAAATCAGTAAATAATTAAGTGAAAAATATGAAGAAGAAAATGTTTTAAAAACGTTATTGGCAGTCGGTGTATTGTGTGACCTGTCAGTTATCCTTTCCGAAGAGGATAAATGAGCAGTTATTGTTGCCTTAAAATGAACACGCCAACTATATATTTTGATTAATTTTGGAGATAACTCCGATGCAATTGATGATCGTGTAATTTAAGTCCTCTGTGAATCTATCCATACAGATTCACATAGGACTTACGGACTAAGGATTTAAATTCACTACGGCCATCTGTAGTGAATTTAAATCTTTAGATTTGCTAAGGCAGTATTTATTTTTCCTTAAGGTTATTAGGCTTACGTTAGCTACGTCCGCGTTTTACACAAGACACTTCCTTACTGCATTTAAAACGAGCATTACAGGGGACGATAGTCTAGTGGTTTAGTGTACTTAGCTTAGCTAGCAACTGAAGAACCTAGCGAAGTAGGTTAAAACCCTGCTCACTGCGAAATACTTTTAATTGTAAAAATTATCCACAAAAAGTGGTTTAGACCCTTACCTAACACAAAATCCTGGATTTATAACAAATTTTTTCGACTTGAGAAGCAGTTAACAAAGCACATAAAATTTTAGTGTCTAAGCGATTTTCCGATCTCCTTCTCAATTTACCCTTTCCCAGAAAATTTGGATATCTGATACAGAATAACCAAATAAAATCACAAATGATGACAAAAAGCACAACTGGTTCTAAAGAAAACAAATAGTGGAATTGTAAAGTAAACTGTGATTGGTGTTCTGTTGCATGTGCAGCCTTTCCTAACAATTGTTTTAAGGACAGAAATAATACAGAGCAGTTTTTAGCAGACAGTGCTAATTAATAGTAATGCCTATGTAAGTGGTTTGTCAATGCTTACTGAGCTGTGTATACTTATTATGCATTATTATTATTATTATTATTATTATTATTACTTATTTATATATTACAAGTTTTGTGTACGTTTTTATATTTTCATATTTGTAAAATGCTAAGTATATCATTTGTACCACAATAATGATATACTTAATAAATAATATCTCTATACAACACCTTCATAATTAATAGATCGTGTAAATCATCTGCCAAATGAGTTTCGTTTTAACTGTTAAAATTTTTGCAAAATTGTAAAAATATAAATAATAGCACAATTTCAAAAATGTATTGGCTTACTATCTTAATGCACTTTGCCAGAAAACAGCCGCATGCTAACTGGAATACCACGAATCTAATTATGGTTTATTTTAAAAAGTCGTTAACTCAAAAACTGTATAAGATATCGGGCTGATTTTTTTTGCAAAAACTCTGTTGATCTTTAGACCATATTTCATTCCCATATAGTATATAAAAAAATTGAATATTTAATATAGTTGCCCGCACGTCGAAATTTCAAACACACAAATTTCGTTACTGTGATTTAGGATTTATTTAGAAAAAATCCGTAAGCGAGTTTGAAATTTAATTAGTACAGCTCGATGCGCTCATGTCAGTAGAATATAAATAAAAAAAATCAAATCAATATCGCATGTGGTTCACTCTCTAGCGAGAGGTATACGTTTAAAAACACGAAATCTTGAAATAACATTTCGCCATCTTTTTTTCTTGTGGAGAAGTTGTGCAATCGTCAACAAAAGTCCAACAAGTCATTTCTGATGCCCATTAGGACCCTCTTTCGATATCCGAGCTCAAAAATTATTTACCTTGCTGGAATGGGTTACTTGGCGATTTAGACGACTTTCGAAGGCGTGGACCCTCTACTAATTACTAAAACAACTGTGCATACATTTTTAAACAAATTTTGAGCCGAGTTAAAGGGTTGGAGGGTATTCATTCGGTCCAAAAATATTTATTTCATGGCCCGGGCCCAAAATCAAACCACTACATTATTTATTTATAATAAATAATGTTAGTTTATTGAACTCCATAACTGGAACATTTCCATCTATTTTAAAGATAGCCAAAGTTTTTTCTCTACACAAAAAATTAGATAACACATTACCTGAGAATCACAGGCCCGTGGCTTTTGTCAACTATTTCTAAAATAGTAGAACGTGTTATTTTTAACAGAATTGTACATTTTTCAGCAAAAAATTAAATATTGTCAAAATGCTCAATATGGTCTTCGTGAAAAAAAATTCAACAGAGGACTGTTTAAGCGCCTGCGTCGGAATGCTTCCATTTTGGAGTAGCGTGATGCCCTTAATATTTTGTATTAGTGAAAGAAAGTGTTTCTGATTAAAATGAAGTATTCTTGAAATCTGTAATTATACATTGCAAAAAGTTTAAGAAAAGTTCAAATATTATTTTCATTTTACGTTCCTTCGCATTCAAAAAAAATTAAATATTCAACCAAGGATCTTCAAAAACTTGACATATTTACACATATCACTTTAAAATTTTGGCAGTAGATGGTATACAAAATTATAGAGTTTTTTTTTTTCTAAGTTAACTCGCTCTATGGTTCTTCATACTTATTGAGAAAAAATTAAATATTCAAAAAAATTAATTCAATATCTGAAACAATAAAAATATAAACGAAGATTTTATTTCGGTATGAAGTACCGTACTACGAGTTGATTCTTTAACGCAAACTCTTTATAATTGTGTGTACTATCGAGTTCAAAAATTTGAAAGTGATAACATGTCCAGTTTTTGAAAAATCCTAGTTGTCTTTTAGTGTTTCAGTTTATGAATTTATTTTATTGGGTATTTGGTATTCTTTATACGAAGAAACGTAGCGCAAGTTGACTTTTTAGGGACAACTCTAGATAGTTTTGTATAAACTATCGACAGAAACGCGGAGCTTACTGCTAGCGGTCGCGGCGGTCTAGTCAATAATTCATGCTTATCGCAAATGTCAAAAAGAGCCGTTTTTGATTCACTCGTGCCGAACTGAATTTCTGATTTCGCTGACGCAATTTATGATGCCGACAAAACGTCAATCACCAATCATATTTTTTCCATAGAGGCATTATACGAACTCCACTCGACGTATCTTTTTAGATATTAAGGTTTGAAAATGTGATGTTTGTGAGTTTTTACCTTTTCCGCTGAGATTACATTTAATATATTTTGTGCCATTAATTCGAAAATGGATCATTTTGTTTCAAATGTAGATCTCGATGCCAGCTTTCCGATGACATTAAACATTTATTTTTAAAGTCATATTGGCCACTTTCTTGAAATTTATATATAAACAAAATAACAACAAATTGATTTTTTGGGGCCATTTTGAACTTGAGATATTTTACTTTTAGTATTTTGGCCAATTATTGTTAATTAACACATGGCTAATATTTGAACTGTATCATTTTGAAACATATTTATACTTCATATGAAACGTCCAAAAACATTTTAAACTTATAAAAACTGTTTTTCAAACATTTACATTTCATTGCTGTTAGCGTGAATAGCTTTTTTCAAATTTATATATCGAGATTACCTCTTGTTTTGTTGCACTGTGCTCAATTGTTTCCGGCTTACTTAAGTTGATAGTTAGTAGTTAACGTATGTATTTAGGGGAATTTAATATTGTGCTAACTTATCTTTATAAAATTATAACCTTATTTTTCTTGGCTAATGTCAAATATTTGTTCTGTTCAGATATAACTCTGTTTTAGCCCGGGAGGCAGCGACAGATTTTTCGCATTAATATCAATAAAGCTAGATTTTTTTCCAAAGAGAGTTTAGATAGTATCTATAATGAAAGTGCAATTCTACCAAACTCTACATAAAAGAGTAAAGAATTAAACAACATGTTGCAAAAAAATAAATGGACGAAAATATCGTTTTTCGAATTGTCAAAATATGACAATTCGCCTTCGCTTCTGCCGGCCCCAATTTTCGATTTTCACCTTGCGATTCATGTTGTACGGTCATTGCCGACCTTCTCCTCGTCATCGAGACATAGAACGGGTCTCCAATATCACCGTATTTGTTCAGTTCCTACGTTTGAAAAATTGATTTGCGGTCGTGCTAATCGGTGACTATTTTTAAGTGGTTTCCCGAGTTCGAATCCCGCCCGGGGATTTTTTTTTTTTCGTTTTCAATTTTTTGGCGGATATTTTTGATTCTATAATTGCCATTCGCTCCGTTCTATTGTATTTCTCGGAGAAGTTTTGCATTTACCGCCACGGAATATTAATCTGCATTATTTCGATTAAGAATCACATTCTACCCCCGCTATAGGGTGGTTAAATCTTTGGTAGACGTTGCGAAAACGGCAATACGTAGTCAAATCATGCCAATTATATTCCTCATTAGTATTAATGAACAGACAGTATTTTTATAGATCTGTTAATAAGCTTTCATTACATGTTTCGGTAAGGAAATTTCTGATCTTTGATTGAAATAGTGCAAATTAATATTCCGCGGCGGAAAATGCAAATCTTTTCCGAGAAATACAATAGAACGGAGCGAATAGCAATTATAGAATAAAAAATATTCGCCAAAAAATTGAAAAGGAAAAATAAACAGTATCCCCGAACGGGATTCGAACTCGGGAAACCACTTAAAAATAGTCGCCGATTAGCACGAACGCAAGTCAATTTTTCAAACGTCAGAACTGAATAAATACGGCGATCGGAGACCCGTTCTATGTCTCTATGGCGAGGAGAAGGTCGACAATGACCGTACAACGTGAGTCGCGAGATGAAAATCGAAAATTGAGGCCGGCAGGAGCGAAGGCGAATCGTAATTTTTTGACAATTCGTGACAATTCGAAAAACGAAATTTACGTCCATCTAATTTTTTACAACATGTTTAATTTTTTACTCATTTATGCACCTCTAAGAGTTTGGTAAAATTGAACCTTCATTATAGATACTATCTAAACACTTTTTGGAAAGAAATTAGCTTTATAGAAATGATTTCACGAAAACGGTCGCTGCCTCCCTGGCTATTTCTATGTGTATGTGTGTGTGTATTTATTGCTATTTATCTTTTTACAAGATGCTAAAAGTTAACTATCTCGAGTTCATATAGACGAAAATTAACTTTATTTTAAATCAAAGTTCTCGCAATTATCTTTCTTTTTTGATAAAAAAATTTCAAAATGGCCGAAAAAATTTGTTGTTTTCAACAAAAGGTATATTTTCTGAAAGTTTGAAGCCGATCGTAATTCTTGACGTCCCTGGGCGTTAAAATGAAAAAATGGCTTTTTAGCCAGTTTATTTAATTTTGCATGATATATGCATACTTAAATGACCCAAAACTAACGCAAATTTCTTGAAATTTTAATTGCGAAGATTTTGATTTTTTGTTTGTCCCGATCGGACCTCTAGAACCGGAGATATTCACCTCTTTACCTAAATAAACGCTGTTCGAAAAACAAAATTGTTTATAAAAAAAAACGCAATAGGCTTTGGAAGTCCAAAACTCAGATATATACTCCTGGTGATATCCCAGAAGGTATGATATAATTTTGGTGTTACAAAACTATACACATCAATGTCCTTTTTTGCTCCACTATGTGACTATTGGATTATTATATTTTCAAATAAAAAATGAATATATGTAGGAATGGTACATGTATATTGAGGTCGGAGCATAAAGAGATTTCCGATGAAATCGGTATAAGATCTACGATTTCTACAATTTTTAAGATAAGAACCTGGAACTTTCACATTTTACTCTTGAAGTAATGTATAAGAAATCGCTGTAATTAAGTATACTAAATAATTTTTTTTAAAGTTATTAATGTTTATCTTATCCCTAATTTCACGAATTTTAGAACAAAAAATACTTTTTTTTATTCTCTTAAAATTAAGAGGGTTAATATAATTTCTAAGGTAAATTACTTTGAAGCATCGTAAAGGACATATCTCAAGCTTTAAAAATCGCCTACAGAAATCGAATAACGTAATTGAAACCAGAGTAATCGATGGTTGAAGTTAGTTATACATATCAAATTTTATCATTTTCTCAAAATTTTGAAATTTTGGAAGTGTAGGTACATCTTTAAAAATAAATTTTCGGAATTTTTTTCACTCACCGGATCTTTTTATACATTACTTCAAGAGTAATATGAGACAGTTTTAGGTTCTTATCTTAAACAATGTAGAAATGGTTGACCTTCTAAGTACAGATTTCATCGGAAATCTCTTTATGTTTCGATTTCATATATGTACTATTCCTACATACATTCAATTTTTTAATTATAAGTATAATATGTTTCTTCTTTCAATTAGATCTTGTTGAGCTCAATTAGTTCAAAAGTTACAACAAATTTGGTGTAGCGCGCCCAGGACACCGCTCGCTTCGCGCGCCTTTCGCATCGCCATGTTCTGCGATCTGAAGCCTACATTTTTCATTGTAAAAAATAACTTCATATACATTTTTATGTAAAATTTCCCGTACTTTCGAACGGCGCTATTAGTTTTTATAAGAAAAACATATTTTAAGAGATATTTGACAATAACTGGTATTTGGCAACTATTTTGTTAACTTTTGGTATGTTGTTCCCGACATGTCAGAGATGTATTCTCAAAAGTTACCGCTTCCCGGAATTATTAAGTAATGCATATTTTCAGCCTCATTGACTCCACTAGGTATGATATGTCAATATGTTGAGTTTTTGAAAAATCCTGGTTTCATTTTTGATTATTTGAGATATTGAATTTATTTTATTATACATTTAATTTTTTTTTCAGTGTGAGAAAACGTAAAATGTAAAATAATGTATGAACTTTTCTTACCGTTTTCAATGTATAATTGTAGATTTCAAAAATACTTCATTAATCGAAAACACTTTCTGTCACTAATACAAAATATTATGACCAAGAAACATTTATAGACGTGAACTATAGGTAACATAATATTCGAGCAAGATATTTGGGTCGAAAAATTAAAAAAAAAGCAAAAAATATTTTTGGCGCTACATAGGATTTGAACTCTTGACCTCTAGCGTGTTAAGTATTTCTGTTGCCGCTACTCTATTTCAGGTCTGTAACTCAAAAGTTTGTAGAAGTGAATAAATAAATATCGGGGGAGACCTAACCTAACATTTTAACATATTTCCAGCATTGTGACAATGGATTGCCGAGGCCAGTAGCTCTTAGACTATATAGCAGTGGCGTCGAGTGAAATAAAAATTGTAGGAATTATAGTAATTTTATTTAGATATCAACGTTGGTATGTGAGATAAAAAAAAACTGTAAAGGACTTTTTGTAAGGAAATTTCACGAAGAAGACAGCGTTGCTTAAAAAATTATTTTTCGCTACGTTCAACCCTGATTAATCGTGAATTTAAAAATTCAGATATTCATAACTTTTATATAAACAAGTAGACAAGGATACTTTATCTCTGGAAAGAAAGTTGGGGATTTTTCTAAGGAGATTCAAAAAGAAAATAATTAAAAATATCAACTTTTCGATTTTTTACGATTTCTTTTAAAATTGCATTCAGCCCCTAAGCGTCATACAGGTTTTACAGCCAAACCATCCGAAATACGGTATAAATGCATATGGCCTTTTTTAAGCAGAATTTTAAGCTCTACAATTTTTATCTGAAACCTTTTTCCATATCTACCATCGTTTTCGATTTATACGCAAAAATAAACTATTTCATCCTTTTTCTGCCCTTAAGGAAAGGGTGGGGCTAGTAGTGTATTAAGCTTTTTTTTTTACATCTCAGCTCAATACAACTTTTCCCGTAGAGATCTCCCTCCGGACACATTTTGCGACTTAACCTACCCATTTGCTTGGTCTATTATTCGTATACTAATGTTTGCTAGTTGTAGGAATGCACGCAAGTGTGGATGGAATGTCTGTGTCCGTGCACAAATATTTGATATTTGGTCCGAACACGAACACGTTCCCGTTTCAAGTCGGTAAATAGACGCACATCAAAGGGAACGAATATTCACTGTATTGAAATTTTGCCGATAACAATTATATGTAACTTTTGTTTTCGAAATCTTACTGCATGCTAACATTTATGCACATGTTCAATTGAAAATATCTACGCAACGATACGGTTTTATGAAAGGTCGCTCCACCGTAACGAACTTAATCTGCGCTACTCGGTACATTGCTGAATCAATTGATTCTCAAATACAGGTAGACTCAGTCTATACTAACTTGTCTAAGGCGTTTGACAGACTGAACCATAGGAAACTTCTCTGTAAACTTGACAAATTCGGATTATCTGACGGTTTACTTCAATTTCTTGAGAGTTATTTGACCGATAGAGTTCAATTCTTATCTTATAATGGATATTAATCTGTTGAATACCGAGCCACTTCAGGAGTACCCCAGGGTTCAATACTTGGACCCTTTTTCTTTAACATTTTTATTAACGATATCAGTGATCACTTAGATGTATATTTCTTAATATATGCCGATGGCGTCAAGATGTTGCATAGGATTAATAATTTTAATGACTGCGAAAAACTTCAAAACAACTTAACCAAGTTATCGGCTTGGTGCGATGAAAATGATCTTCACCTAAATGTTGGCAAGTGCAACGTTATGAGTTATACAACCAAGGAGTCCCCAATTACATATAATTATAATGTTAATGGCGACATGCTGAACAGACCGTCTACGTTCAAGGATCTAGGTGTAACTTTTGATAAAAGATTAACGTTCACTAACCATATTGATGTTGTAATTTCTCATGCATACAGAATGTTAGGCTTCATTTTGCGTAATAGCCATGATTTTAATGATGCGAAAACCTTAAAGATGCTTTATTTTGCTTTCTCTCGATCTAAACTGGAGTATGCTTCACTTGTCTGGCAATCTGGATATAATACTCATAAAGATAAATTGGAAAACTGAAGGTGCATATCCACCAATTGGTGCTTCTCAAATTCAATTACTTGAAAAATTTGATATTACTAGTCTTTCCGAAAGGCGTGAGTCCTTTGCTGTGCGTTCTCTACATAAAATTATGCATAATAAAATAAATTGTAGTGAAATATTAAGCCAACTGAACTTTTATGTCCCACGGATTAATTCTCGTCATTCTCATAGCTTTTATTTATCCACTCCTAGATCTAACGTATTAAAGTTTTTTCTCTGTTTAACATTTGTACTAGTTATGAAACTCATTGCAGTGAATAGGATATATTTGCCTAGCAGCCAAAAATCTCATCTACTGTCGTCCAGTCTAATCGCCTTCATAATTTCTATTTGTATTTTTTAGTTACGTTAGGTTAAGTTAGTTTAGATTTCCATCCTATAAATGGTTTTGTACTGTTGGATGATGATGTATGATTAAATAAAAAAATTAAATAAAATTATATATAGATAAATTTTGCTCAATAAGGTTAGCTAACACTAACATACTGTTCAAATTTCAGTGCAATCGGACTTTCCAGTCATAAGTTTTACAAGAAACGTGACGGACGGTCTGACAGACAGGCAGACGGACAAACAGACGGACGGATATTTTGAGAGTTGTTCAGAATTCGATCACCAACACAGTGATATGAAAATGTTTTATCTACGAGCGAATGTAATTATACTCTTCGTTTTATATTTGCGAAAAGCATAATAATGAATTTATTTCATGCATTTCCACCGTATATTATAATATTGTAATTGTAGAATGATGTCAATGATTGGCCTTGTTGATATAGTACTGTGGTCAGAATTAGATCAACAGTGCAAAAAGAATAAGTAGTTTGTTCATTTTCATGTTAAATATTTAAATATTACATTAGATATTTAATGTAAGGAAATTGTCTGCTAAATACCGTAAACAACATTTTTTTAATGATTCTAAAAGCAGAGATGAATAATATAACGGTTAAATCCCAAAATATGTTTTATTTACATGGTTTTTTCCTCTTAACTGAACTTTATACATTGCTGTATCCATTTTAATACTGAACAATGATTCTCATTACTCGTAGCACAATGTTGTAACTAATATATAATATTACTGTTATACATGCATCTGCAGAACTGCGGAGGATGTAAGCTCAACCGTTCTAAATGGATGTCAAGAAGAAAGACGGCGTGGTTTTGTGGATCGATGACATTCGACCTCGAGCTTTACTAATTTTACCTAGCCGGTTGGCCCGGTCTGGCCTGGATACAGGGTGGATCGAAAATATGTGCCTGTCAGAAATACCACTTGAAAATGCCATAGGCCAAGGTCACACGTATAAATTTGGACCTAAATTGCTGATATAAAGGACTTGGCCTGACCTGAAAAACCTGGAGTCAGAAATTTTTAAAACATGTCGCATTTCTAACATATTGGTAAAAGCCAGGAAACAATTTAAAAACTGGAAAATGTAAATAAATCAGTCGTTTATTTTCTTGATTGATTGATTTGCCAGCGTAAGATGAGCACTGCTGCCGATTCGAGCATCCATGGCACCCAAATCTCGGATGTTTTATATACCGCCGGACCGGCTGCATACGCTGGGTTGGACATTGGACATGCTTGCTGTCAGCAGCGAGAGCTACATGACGCATGGGATAGGAATATAGGATGGGAAGTGCGCTGTACCACCAACTTCTGCCCCCAGCAGGTTAGGAAGTTGAGGTTGCCCGGTTCTCGTTTAGATAGTGGAGACTGGGTCGTGGTTCGGAAATTATTCAAGAAAAACTTTTATTTTTTTTTGTTAGGCGCCAGTAGTCATATTAAAAAAGCATCTATAACGTACTTGTCTAATTGTACGACTGTGACTACTCAGAGATAATTAATGTTATAGATACTCATGAAATTATCAACACTAAGTTAAAAATATCTGGTTTATTGACTCTATTATAAAACTTGAAATGGTTTAATTTTGATTAATTGAAATGTTACACCTTATGGTTGGATGTAGCTACTTCCTTACAGAAAGTTATATATTTAATTAATAAGTTTGACTAGGTTGAAGACCAAAAAATTTACAAAATATGACAAATTATTGCTAAGCGGTGATTAAGTAATTAAATGGAAGAAAATTAATAATTAGCTGAAGGCAATATATAACATAAAACAATTTAGAAATGTATAAAAGTTTGTCGAATGTTGAATAATGTCGTTGAAAGTTGAACGTTGAAAAGAAATGTTGAAAAGCAAATTCAGTTGATACAATTACCACCGGCTGGGTTCTGCAGTAACCAACCCTGGTCCTTGTCTTACTGAATCCTCTTGTGTTGCCACCACTCGATCATTGACTCCGTAGAGATCCCAAGAATTTAGACGTCGGAACTGTTACCAAACCAACCAACTTGGTGCTCTCATCCAGCGAGGACTATTCCATACCAAGCCACTCCAACCTTGGATTACAAAACTCCTTGGCGAATAGTCTGGTTCTCCTGGATTATAGCAGCCACCCAATTTTCCTGGCACACAGTTAAGCCAAATGTATGGTAAAATTCCCAATTTAAGGATTAACTTAACTTCAAATCTGAAGGGTCAACTTAACACCTCATTCCTACAAGAGTTATCATCTGTTACTACACTTGAAATTACTTGTTTATTAGTGGGCACTCTTAGTGCGTTTGATAAAATCCCCACGTTAATGCATTACTGGTATATCTCTAAATAAATTACATTAACATGCCCTTCTCGCCCCTACTAATATCGAGTTAAATTCTTTTGAATTTTAATTATTCGACGAAGTTACGAAAACGTAATTTAATAAATTCGAACTGTCTTTAAACCCTTATTAAACCTCAATTCCTCATTAATAAAATTTACTTCTAAATATATCTTAATACTGAGTTAAACAAATGTCTCGAAATACCCCGTTCATACATTAACATGACCGCGTCTCTTTCAAGCCACGCGCCGCGAATGAAGGTAATTTGTGATCAACAAACATCGCGTTTAATTATGATAAATTCAACAATTAAATTGCAAATACATGTACAACAAATGCTACAGAAGGTAATTATATTTATATTATCAACTATCTATTAACATACCACACTGGATGAGGTGTTAATCGGACAGCACGTCTGTATTGCTCGAAGTCAAAAGGAAAATGGCTATCACGAACTGTTCGGATACCGTGTTTGATCTCTAAAGAACTAGTTACACTTCTATACGCGAGATGTCGCTGGTAGTGGGAACATAAATCATTCTTTAAATATAATACAAATCTACACAATTACTGTACTGTATCATTCTTATGCACCCATGAGTTTCAATTTAATCAGAATTATCGAATTATAATTTTGTTTATTGATTTTTGGGATTTATTCACTTATACAGATTTCTTCTTTTAAATATTTGTTGTACCAGATGACTTGTAGGTGTTTATCAAGAGAAGTAACAGATGGCGCTTGTATGCTAATTTATAATTTAAAGTTGGATTGACGAACACAATTTCTTCCAGATTCAGTAAGACTAGGGCTTTGGGATTGGACTGAAAAATTAAATAATAAGTTTACTGAATTGTGGTTTAAGACTCTAAAAATTCATTGCTATTAGAATAAAAATTAACAAGTGGCATTCAGGTAATTTTGAATGTCACAGTGCAGGTGTTTGTGAGATGCTTCTTTTTTAATTTCCATCTGTCATCATCGGATGGGAAGTGTAGGCATTTGCAAGATACTTCTTTGAAGTTTCCATCTATCATCATTTCTTTATTTATTCTTCCTCCAACTCTTCTGTTTCTGAATCTAGCAGTGTGCACCTCCTACTGCCCGCTTGCGTTCATATCGTTTGTCTGTCAATACACATAGTGTTTACGAAGTCAATTGAAACTGGTCAGTGTTAAAGCACAGGACCGTGCCCACTTAACTTGATATTTCCTCCTATGTATTTAACAATGGTATCAAGAATCGAATAGTAGTTGAAACTGTGCAGGCGAGTCCGACACTGGCAATGTAATCATTACTTTTTTATTGCTACATTTCTTGGAATATATTTTATTTAGTTGACAAGAAATTTTAATTTAAGTTACTTTATTCTAGAGACATATTTCAATTTTGTTCTTATTTATGTTTTATCTATACAAATATTTATTTTTGTGGTACTAATTCTTTGCTTTGGTTAAGAAACTTGCATTTTTATTTTTATTTTAGAATAAACTTAAATTTTATTTTTACTATTTAACATCCTTGCCCCTCGCCAATCTAACTGGTCCCATTCCCTCATCCCGGCAAGGATATGTTCATACCTTCTCGTTGTTCCTTGCTGAGCAATACCATTTCAATATAGTATGGGATAACTTTAAAACTAAACCCAAAAAATTTAAATACTTATACTTTATATCCAAAACTGATATAATACTTCAAAAATATGTTATTGGATAAATGGACAAAAATAGCCTATCTAATAAACAAAAGATAATAAAAATTAATACAATTTTCAAAAAATTATAACATTTTCTTATGACAAGCATTTCTATTTACCTCCGCCCATGTACAATAAAGAGTTGCCGACTGTTTTTGCCGGCTTTTAGTTTTTATACGATTTCACTTGTGATTGTATACACTTTACATGCATTCGCTCGCCGCAGGGAGCTTTTTTGTTTTTTTTTAATCGTTCCACAGGTAAATATCCATTTATGGTGGAAGTGCCCTATCTCGCGATATAAAAGCTTTTTATGGCGGGTTGGTTATGAAAAAAAAAACAAATAAAAAATGTCTGTATTTATGTGTGTAAATTGTTTCTTGTAAACACTCCCAAGTAACAATTTAAATGCATTTTAGATTTATTTAGGTTTTATCAGTGTCAGGGTGTCTACTAAATCTTAATCTTAAAATTCCCTGACTTTTCCAGGTTTTCCAGGTAATATTTTATATAAATTCCAGGTTTTTAACTTCCTACACTCGAACAGATATGAAAGTATGTATTCACCTCAAAAAAATTATAAATAAATTCTATTAAACTAAACAACACAACAATAGATACAGTCCAAAGTGTGAAATTCTTGGGGCTGTATTTAGATGAACAACTCACCTGGTTGAACACGTTATAAAAAACTAAACTCTGCTTATTTTGTCATCTGAGAGAGACTCAAGGAGTGTTATGGATGAAAAATATCTATTAAACATCTATTTTGCTCTGGCCTACTCGCAATGAAATATTTAATAATATATCTTGGAAAACTAGCTGTGAGTTTCAACACATGTTTATTCTTCAAAAAAGATCATTAAGTTAATATTCTCACTAAATTCTGTACAGTCTTGTCAAATTTTTATACAAAACAAAATTTTCTCCTTGCCATATCTGTTAATCTATGAGATAGCTCTTTTTGTTAAGCTTAACGCAGCACACTTTCTTCTATACAATAGTGTGCACAGCCACGAGGCTGTGATCTAATTTACATCAATAAATTTAGCCTACGCACTTTCAAAAAAGGTCCTTTCTATCTGTGTGGGACAATTTTCAACCAAACTGCCAGGTGAGATTGCGACAATTGCTTTTATTCTTTACAGGAATTTCGAGTTAGCCAGTTAACTTCACTATTTAAAGTGAAGTATCTATAATACTTTATTGTAGTTTCATATATCTTTTTAGTATGTAAAATTGTATGCCTGTATGTATTCTGTATTTTCAAAATGTTATCTTGAGTATTGATTGTTATTATCCTGTAAAATGGCTAATGTTTTTACATTATTATTATTATGATTATTACACAATAAGTAAAAATTCTTGCATTTTTTACTAAAACGTTTATTTTCAAGAATTCAATTAGACAAGGCGAAAATCTCACCTTTGTGTGAAAAAAATGGGATTTTTTGCATATTCACGGTTGGGACATGCTCCTGAATAAGGATCAACAGTTTGCCAGACAAAAATCTGGTTCCAATTTGTTTAAACCATTTTTTTAAATAAAATACAAAAATCGCTAAAAACGTCTATTTAGCAATTAAAAATTTAAGCTTTAGAATAAAAAAATCTGCACTTACTCTTCAGGATTTTGTTAACGGATGTTCAGAGATTGTATAAGAATTTTGGTGAACATAAGAAATACATTTTATAATATTGTATTTCGACCTTGAAAATGGCCGTTTTTGCGTTTTTTTTAACATTAAATTGTTTATAAGCCGGAAACGGAACTTTGCGAAAACATGACAAGAGACCTTTTTTGTTTCAGGAAAACGATTGCAATTTGTTTAAAAAAATGTGTTTATATATACAAATTGAGACAAGATTTTCGCCGGGCAAACTCACGATCCTTATTCAGGGGCATGTTCCGAATGTGAATATGCAAAAAAATCGTATGGGACATTTTTTCATACGAAGGCGAGGTTTTCGCCTTGTCTAAATTACGAACTGAATTATTTCTATAAAGATTATCATTGTGTTTTAGTCTTTAAAGAACTCTCTCTTTTTAAAATTAATCAGAATCAACAATAGAAGAAAATATAGAAGTGCAATAGTTGGCACAAATAAAAAGTCTATCCATATAGTTCATAATCTTTATCAGCGATACATTTCTAACAGATTTAATAGTTTGTTCTAATAATTATGTGAAAGTAAAAATTCCAGGTTATACTGCTTATTTTAATAAATTCCCTGATATTTCCAGGTTTTCCCTGACTAAAATAAATTCCCTGACAATCCCAGGTTTTCCAGGTTTTCCAGATTAGTAGACACCCTGAGTGTTTTATAATGGCCACCTCATAAACCACTGACTTAAGCCAGATTTATTAAATGCCAAATGCCCTTATAGATAGTTTTTCTTAAAGAAAGTTTTAAAAAGGCCTTCAAGAACTTACATTAAAACTAAATTATCTTTTAGGTATTTGTCAAGCCTTCAATAAAACTTTATAGCTGTTAAGTTCAAGTTAGGAGGATCAAGTTTTATAGAGATTAAGCAAATGTTGTGGTTTTATCATTACTTTATATGAAATTAATTTCAGGTGGTTGTTAATGCTGGGCTATTGATCTAATATGCTTTGAAATAATTTTTCAGATCGAACATTTGTAAAACAAAAAGGGGATAGGCCAACATAAGTTTTAAAGCGGTTCTGTTATGTGCTCCAATGGCTTAAAATTGGTTTTAAGATAAGCCTACAAGTTTTAAAATAGTAGTTTATGCCACAAGGACGAAAAATCTAGTTTTTCGGGCGACTACGAAATATTCGTAGGAGTTCGAAAAACAGTTTTTCGGACGTGTGTCATACAATATTTTTTATTTGAATGTGCTTATGGTTATTAAAATGATAGGGAAAATTGAAATATGTTCTTAAGATTTACTTGCTACCCCGCAAATGATACAATTTTCAAGTTTTCTTGTAACAGACGGCTGTGAATTAAGGCCAGATATAATAAATAACAACTGCACTTGACCACTACTATTACTCAAACAGAATATAACACACTAAACACACACAAAACTCAGACAATTATCGCACCCCAATCCACTTTAATTGAAAATGTTGCACTAGACTAAGAAAGTTTGAACCGACCGATAATTATACAAAATTGTTCCAATTTTACTATTAACATAAAAGGTTCAGAGACAATGTAGTCATATAAAAGTACACGTTTGTAAATTAAAGTAAGTTTAAAAATAAGGTTTTGTTGTTGTACGTTGTACTGTTTTTTAGGTTAAATTAAAGACTTCATTTAGTATTTTTCTGTGCAATTTTATGCTTTGCCTCTATGCAAACTCAAACGTAAAAAGTGTTGCATATCTATAAGGTGAGAACATACGCAGTTATTTCTATTCGTTTTACAACATGTAGGTATTATACTTACTAGTCATTATAATAATTAATTGACAACGTTTAATAATCCCAGGTTTCTTATTCAATTAAAATTTAGAAATCTCTTATTTTATTCAATTAAAATTGCCTGAATTGAAATATATTTGCATGTGCATTACCATTTTATAGTAGAAAAGAAGGGAGAGCATTTTAAAAAGTAGGTAACTAAAAACGCTTAATCTTTTTGTCTGTCACTTTTCCGGCCGAGGTCGGAAATGTCTTTTCAGGCCGCTTACTTGAAGTAGATAGAAAAGTTCTACCTTCCGCTTTTGTTTTCTAACCGAGAAACGTCATTTTTTGACACATTCCGATAAAAAATATATTAAGATCAATGAGGCTTAAAATACACTTTTACAAGAATAAATCGACATACTTAAAGAGCAATTGGTAATGTAACATTTTAAGACAAAACATGTTTGAAGTAGAATTATTCACAGCATATAGGTTTTACACATACAGCTGCCATTTTATTTCCAGCCGTCCAGGAACATAACGGTCAACCATATTGGCAGAAGTCACAAAAAAATTAATTATTTATATATTTTTTTAAATTATGTTTTTAGGAAGCGCGCGAATTTTTAATAACTATCTGATACATGTTTTACAGTAAATTTAGCCTCGTTGAAAATGTTAGCCCGCTATAAGTAAGTAGTCTCGTCAATTCATTGCAAGTAGTCCATCTTTAACTGTTTTTCTGAACTGTTCTCAGTAGTCACCAATTGTCCATTTTATAACTTATATTATTATATAACTATAGCGGGTCATAGTACATGTAAAATAGATTTGCATTTATTTTTACTTCATTAAATACAAAAAGTCTGCTCAAACCATTTGTGTGGCTTTTAAGTTTTGATGTATTGCCTATCCTAAACCAAGTATGGTTTTACTTGGTTTAGTTTTTGCACCAAATATGGCTTAAAACTGAAAATAAACCTTCTTTTCCCCTTTACGTCATTTTTAAATTTTTACATCGACACTTTAAACTTAGTCAATTTTCAACGCTGACTTGCAGATTTTCTGTACAGCTAAATTTTCAATACGACGTGTCCCACTTAAAAATTAATATTAAAATTCAACATCCAGATTTTGCATCGAAGTATCCTTTAAAGGAAAACATATCGACTATATTTGCACTCTAGTATATGGAAATAATTGGTCATAAATGTCATAAATTTGAGGTGTTGGAGAGTTGGCCTCTAGCGTATCCGCCTCTAGAGTATCCCCCAAAAATTAAGTTTCTGGACACTTATTAGCTTGCGTTACTTATTTTTCCCTGATTTTTGGTCCTTTGTCATCCTCTACTAGATAAAAAAGGATTTGTTATGCGCATGATTCCTTTAATTCTTTGTATTACGAGAAATATTCGTCTGCCGTTTACTCCATTTTTATCACTGACACTATATTCGCGGTAATTGAAAAGTGATGATAAATGTTAAATTGTGTAAATACTCAAATTATTTATTTTATTTATCTTTACCTACTAGTTTTGTTTTTCCTATATGTTGCGTCATCCGTCTCCTAGTTTTCAGCGTCCTCGACTAAACACCCTTCGTATAATCCCTCGCTCGCATAGTAAATTAACAAACAGGCCGGAACGGAGTTTCAGAATCGCATCCCGAAGTTTAATTACTCCGAGTTTGCCGTTTGGCCACCTCTTTTATACACGTTTTATTTAAAAGTGTTATCGGGGCAAACTTTGAATTACGTTCAATCGAGGCAGCCATGGAAATGACCCACAATCTAGAAACGACGACGTTTCTTCAACGTTCCAATTTGCGATTTTCGTGCTTTGAGAACTCGTACTGGCGCTTGCATTTGTGGTTTTTTATGCATAATTGTCAGTGTTCGGATCTTAGAGACTCATTTCATATTGTATAAGGGGCATAGTCAGGCGCGTTTGTAAAAATGTTTTCAACTTAATCATAATCATTCCGTTTTTACACCATGCTGCTGACTAGAGGGTCCTTATTTCTGTACCGGTATTTGTCGGGGTATGTTACTTCCACATCCACGAAGTGGAGTGGAAGTATGGTAGTCGTAAAAAAGTTTCAAGTTTTTTTTATTTGTTGAAATAGGCTTAGAATGTCATGAAACGTCGAAATTTTAAAGAGCGAAAAAAAATGGCTGTCTGTCGATATGTAACTTTAATAGGGGAAAATAAGTAAAGCAAGCTAGTAAGAGTGCAGCGATACAGAAACTTGGGATTTGGTGTATATTCTCGAGGAAAAGGCCAAAGATTTTTTTGTAACATTTTTCAACCTCTTCACCACCCCCACTCCATTATTAAAAGGGTCGATAAAATAAAATTGAGATTTTCACTTGAAATTTAGTACACGTATGTATTACAACGACATTTCGACTAGATTATATTTTGATGATTCCGTTGAAGGGGCGGGGGAGTAATTAGAGGTAAATAGGGGGAAATGAGTAAAGCAAACTGGTAAGAGTACCGAAACTTGAGATTTGGTGTCTCAGATTTCTTTATAATATTTTTCACACCCCCACACACCGCCTCCATTTAATTTATAAAGGGGTTGATAAAATAAAATTGAAATATTCACTTGAAATTTGGTACGCGTATGTATTGTTATGAATTACACCCCCTTGAAACTGGAGATTGATACGCCTATGCCTAATAGTGAGTGACTGGAAACTTGTAGAAAGAGACAGAGTTTTCTAGAGTGTGGTGAGAGATGATTCTTGATTGTGTTCTGGATGGATCTAGAGGCAATTTCAGAGTATATAAGGCGCGATTACCGGCGCAGGAGGGAGGTTTTACTAAATTGAAGTTAATAGCGAAAGTGAGGTTATAAATTCGAAGTGTAAATATAAACATTGTAAAAGTTAGTTTGTGCAATCAGTAAATTATTAAAGAAAGTGTTAGTGGTTTACCCCTTGTTAAAATTGTTTAGAACCCGCGGATTCATACAGGGTATTTCCTAAAAGGGTGGAAAACACGTAATAACTGATGTCAGAAGCGGAATTTTAACAAGAGGATTTTTCGGAAGTGTTCGAGAAGGTTTGGACAGTGTTTTCTCGTAGTTGGTGCTAATGCAGAGGACTAATGTACTGGACATTGTTCGAGGATTATTTTCGAACAGAAAAACAGTGTTAAGTGCATTTTTGAGACATTTTTGGAACATTTTGTTAGGACATTAGTGATAGTGATTAAATCCTTTGAACCAAGAAAGACTCTGAACAAGACTTTTTGATGCAGTTAATTAAGTGCATTTTCGCGAACTTTCTAGAACTTTTCTATTTGGATAGTAGTTTAAACACAAGACTTTCTCGTGCTGTTTTACGATTTCTCTGGACAATTCCATTACCGATATTGACATGATTATTAAATTTTGTTGATTTTATCATAATTATATGCCGGTAACAACCAGAAGCATGGCTTCCGAAAAACAAATGCAGGACTTTATGGCCCAAATGCAAAAGATGATGATGGATCAAGAAAAGAAACGCCAGGAAGAGAAAGAAGAACGGGATTAAAAAACGAGAAGAACAGGAACAGGAACGTCAAGAAGAATTAACAAAAATTTTTGAGGATCAAGAACGACGACGTCAAGAGGAAAAACAAGAAGGAGAGAAACGCCGTCAAAAGGAAAATGACGACTTAAGGAAAGCTATAGAGACGCAACAGAATGCCTTGTTTACAGTCGCTGAAAAACTCAAAAATAAGAGTAAAATGGACAAGGTCGAGGAGGAATTAAGTGGAGTCAAAGAAGAAGTGAGCGAAGTTAAAGAAAAAGTAGACAAGGTTGAAGGAAAAGTAGACAAGGTTGAAGGAAAATTGGACAACGCTGAGGTAAAAGTAAATAAAGTCGAATCAAAGATGAACAAGTTTGAAGAAGTCAAAGGAGAAATAGACCTGCTTAAAAGACGGGTGAGGAATAAAGGAAACCAGCAGTGGTATTATCAGGTCAGCTGTTCGAACCTCCCTCATTTGACGGCCAAAGTTCATGGACCATTTTCAAGAGACAATTTGAGGCAGCTGCGTGTGCGAATAGTTGGAGTAACGAAGTGAAGGCTATGGTGTTAATCGTGGCATTAAGGGGCCAAGCATTGGAAATAATCCCAGTAGGGCAACAACAGGATTTTAAAGTTTTAGAAGCTGCCCTGGACTTACGATATGGTGAACAACATCTGGCCCAGGTGTACCAGACCCACCTGAAATCACGTGTTCAAGGGGCTGGGGAAAGATTGCAAGAGTTCGAAGCTGCCGTGTGCAGACTGGCTCACCTGGCTTACCAGAATGTACCGAAGGAATTCCAAGACCAACTGGCAGTAGAGGCTTTTCTGGATGGTATACAGGACGATGGGATCAGGCGAGTCCTCAGGTTATCTCGATACCAGAACAGCAGTGAAGCGTTGGTGCATGCACTCAAGGTGGAAGCTGCCTTTCAGGATACCCCGAGTCCTAGAGTACAAGTTGTGAGTATCGAAGAATCGCAACCAGAAAAGAAGAACCAGGACCCCAGGTTAATCAAGATGTATAAAAGGTGCAAGCAGTTACTGGCCAAATTGGATATTGTAGGAAGACAAGGAAAGCCAAGCGGGGGTATTAAATGCTACGGCAGAGCAGGACATATCAAACGAGACTGTCGACAGCTTAACTCAAGGAAAGTGAATGCTGGAAACATGGAAGAGACACAAAATAAACAAAGTAGTGAAAACTCGTAGCAATATTGTGAATGCGTTCTCATTGAGAACCTCTGCGGTGGCGGAGGGGGTGTAATTGGGAAAAATAAGTAGATCAGGCTGATAAGAGTCCAGAAACTTCATTTTGGCGTATATACTAGAAACCAACGCCTCAAATGTTTTCTAACATTTACTCCAAATATTATTAAAATTCTATGACCATTTATTCCCAAATACTAAAGTGTAAATAAAGTCAAGAATTTTTTCTTTAAAGAGACTTGGATGGAAAATCTGGATGTAGAAGTAGTGATTTCATAGGCAGCGGTTTTTAGGTAACGTATATTCGAGTTATTGGTAGCGAACTGCACGTCTTTCGAGAACATTTTATCGCGATCATTCCAAAGTAACGTTATTTTGTCGTGGTACTACTTGTACTACTACTACTTACTTACTACTTAGTGGGATTGTCTTACTGTGGTTTTATGTTATTTAAATGAGTAATTAGACGTATGTCTTACTCGGTTTGAGGGCAGATCTACAATTGCAATAATTGACGAATATTTTATTGTATTATTTGTTACTTATTACGATCGTCTTAGTGTGGTCTTAGATATTAATTATATGAGCAATAGATGTATGTCTTACTAGTTATATAAATATGTTAAAAAAATAAGCATTATACCTTCTTGACGATAAAGTGAAAGAACATCCTTGGTTTTCGTAAGGAACTTACCTATAAAAAAAAAACATCATTAGAAAGAGCATGACAAAAATAACTATGAATAGCTTTAAAAGATCCTCAATAGTGAAACAAACTGCTTCACGTAAGAATATTGTTAAGTTATCAAGGGATGGCTTTTCAGCTTTCGAGGTAGTTGGGGAAGGGTAGGGAACAAATGATAGCATTGTGATCCCCGTCCTCGAAAACGAGAGTAAACATTTTTCATTCCATTCGTGGTATTTTCGTGGTATTTCAGTATTGAGGGAGGGGATAGTTTCAACCGCCCGGGGTTGTCTAGGTCCCCACTGGTCAACCAACCTCTACTCAATTTATTGAAATTCGTAAAGAAAAACTGAATCGATAAAAGGGGAGGTTTTTTCGATTTTAGGAGGGTAATAAACGACTGACTATTACTATCGTGTTTCCCCGCCCCCGGAAACGGAACGGGGGTTCTTGCATTCTGATCTTACAACTTTCGGGGTTTTGGCGTTTTCCTGCGCATTTTACAGAAACTAACTAGTAATTGCCTGTGATGTGAAACAGACAGTGGCAAGGCAAACGCTACCTTTATTTATACGATACCTATGACTCGTAAAATGCAATTCAACAAAGGAAATACGTGTATCGCGATCGCTGAGATACGGGTTCTGCATATAACGCTGCGAAGAATCGGGAAAATAGCAAGAATATCTTCAAATTAGCATATTTAAGCAATGTATACTGTTCATCCGTACCTAAATGAATCTATAATTTATTTTGTTAAAAAAATCGTCACGCAATAAAAGAAGTTGTCTTTGTGTGCCTAAAGTGAACCAGATGCAATATTTAACTCGGATTTCTTAGATTTAGTGGACATGACGGCCGCTTGTAATATTCCGTGGAATAAAGCGAACAAGTCGCTTTTTAGAGAATTCGTGCAAAAGTTAACGTTCCTGCGAAATCGACGAGAAGGATAAACTCTGTGTCGTGGTTGCATACTGTGGTGTATTCGACAATTACAACAACTTTAACTTATTAACTTTTATTATTATGAGAACTGGGCAGTACTCGAGTAAATTGTACTCGTAATTTTACTGAGTACTCAAAGTACTCAGTAACAAGTAAGTACTCGCGAGTACTTTTATTTGGATGGCACTCTGTACTCGAAATGTTCAAGTACTTTACATTGTTAGGTACACGAGTACTTTGGGCGGCCACAACTGACAACTAACGAGTACGAGTACAGACGTGCAACACAGGCAAGTCTCAGCTTGTCTTTTTCCATACAAGTATGAAGGGCAGTCAGTGTCAGTCAGACGGTGTGCGAAGTGAGAGTTTGATATGTAAAATTATATCACGGAGTGGTCAGTTGGTGCTTTAGCTTTGTTAACTTTCGTAGTTCTTCAGATTTGTAATAATAAATGCGGATTTTTAAAATAAAAACTGACAAAAAAAATCAAACATTTTTGGTGATTCATGTATCACGTTATAGCTAGGTAGCTGGTGGCAGAAATTTTTATATGATCTTAATGTGTGACTGAAATTGAAAAGTGTAAAAACGTCATAATAAAAAGCCGGCAAAACCATTATGGCGTTGCTGCTTTTTTAATTAACAATTAATTAAAAATGCAATAAAAAAATCATTCCTATATGTTATTGCTTCGGCCACTTATTTTAAACGTTGCTCTAATTATTATGTCACCACGAATTAAACAGTTTTGGTGTCCAAGTGTTGTATCGTATATGTTCCACCAAGTGGAACATTGACAAGATGATTGTATAACTTTTGTATATGAAATACGTAAATACGAAGTAAAAAACATGCTTGCAAATGCGTCTGAGTACGCCCTTCATAAATTGTGAAATGGCGCCTTGACATCCGAATCCTAATAATTTTACAAAACCTGTTAGAGATTTGCCATCAAAAGTACAATGTTTTATTATCAAATTGGTTTGTTCTAGTTATTAGAAAACAATTATCACTCACATTTCACACTTTTTATGGTATTAGTTAATCCTAGAAATGCTTAATGAAATGGCTACCATAATGTTGTTAAAGTAATTTCTCTGGTAATGCCCTCAACATTACAAAGAAAAAGCAGAAAATGATAATACGAATTAAACTTAATACAGCAAAATCGAACAACTGCACGTTATTACTGAATTAACCCTCTGACATATAAAATAGAGCCACTGTAACTCTTAAAGGAGAGAGACTATTGTAAGGATTTCACACTAGCGAAGTGACACTCAAGTCAAAAGTTACAATTCTAATTTGGACCAGTGAACTGTTAACGTATCCACCAGTGATTCCACTTTACATATAATGTTATTTCGACAGTAACAATATATCGATCGATAGGTTTTATTTTTGGGTGAAAGGAAATATATCATTTAAATTATTATTAAATAATCGTGAGTTGAATTCGATTCTTGGTTCATATTTCCAAGCGTACGGAAACTTTCCAACATGATGGATATATTAATGATAGTTACATAGGATCTGTATTAAGGTGGCCATTCCCTAGAAAGAGACATCCGATAGGGAAATATTTATAATTTTTGGCCATAACCTTTTTTTTTTCTTAGTACGTGTATTTAAAAAACTATAAGAGTACCTAAGTAGAATCATAACAAGACTATTACTATGAATTTTCATTTAATAATTTCAGCGGGTTGCAAAATAGCTAAATTTAAATTTAAAAATTATGTTAATCTTCCTATTTCGTAGTTTTAAATCGAGCTATTTTTCAAACCACTGAAATTATTGACTGAAAATTCATAGTAATAGTCTTGTTATGGTTCTACTTAGGTACTCTTATAGTTTTTTAAATATACATACTAAGAAAAAAAAGTTATGGGCAAAAATAATAAATATTTCCCTATCGGATGTCTCTTTCTAGGGAATGGCCACCTTAAACAATAATGATCCTTTAAATTTTATGAACTACTTTAGGCCTCTTGAATTAAACAAGACGCAAAAGAAAATAATTTTATTTAAGGAATAAAAGTACTATAGACACCATTTGGAAATGAAAGAGTAATGAAAGCTCTTTATAAATGCAAATCTTAATAACATAAGGGCGCTAATTAGTAATTTCTTTCTATTATATATTTTACATTGTATTGATGAGCTGTACTTTTAGGGAAAGTTTGTCGAAATGTCCGTATTACATTTCCACTGCCGCTGTGATCTGTGGGTTAATCTCTCTCGTAACCAATCATTATCAGCAAATTCAAAGATCATAGCCGGGTTAACGGGTTTTTCGTTATTGAATAAAATTACTAATGGAAATATTTTGAAAAATTACACAACAGGCGTTTATTTCATTTAAAAATAGATTTACTTTCAAAGTTCTTAGTCCACAATGTGGATTTTTCTCTTAAATAGGAACTATTTCATTTACGCAAAGGAGGTAGGTAGATGGGGCTCATTTTTGGCCCCCGGCAGGACTAAAAAAATTACTTATTTTCTAAAATGTTTTGACTGTTTTGATAACATATAGGATCTAACTTTACTGGTTCTATGATTGTTGTTTGTCTGAAGATTGTTTTAATATGTTACATAAGATCTGAAACATACATAGGTGATGAATACATAGGTTAATTAGCAAATTTGAATGAATGAATAGTTTTTTAACCAATTTGATTTTCAGATCTTGTATATAACATATTAAAAGTCTTCAGACAAAAAACAATTCTAGCGCCATTAAGTTCAGATACAAAATTTTATCAAGTCAAAACATTTTAGAAAAAATATTTTTTAAAATTCTGCCGGGAGCCAATAATAGTGAGCCTTATCTACACACCTCATTTGCTTATTTTATGAAACTATTAGCGACGTTTCGGTGTCATATTTGACACCATTATCGAGTACTGTATTAATTTACAACGGTAAGGTGTTATATCAGACTGACAAAAATGTAGGTTTAATTATTTAGTTATACATTAACTTTAATGCTGGTACATAGACTGACAAATCGCATTTTAAATTATTAAATTATTTTAAGAATGAAATGGAGAATAGAGCACGGTGTCTATAATAATAAAACATATCAAATAAAATATAGTGTTATATAAATATGTAAAATACCAAAGTGTTTTAAAATTCTTCCTCTAATTATTCTTACGAAATATCTGGGGCTGCTACATTAATAACGGTAGGCTCTTAGTGGTATCAACAGTGCCCACCACTAAGCATGATTTATACAACTTTGCTAAATTACCAAGAGCAAAATTAAAAAGTGAAAATAATTTTTCAAAACAGAGTATATGCCGTCGTTTAAAAAATAAATGTGCCCGTTATGTATGAAACCTGCAATAGAAAGCAGACATTTTGGGCGCTGTTGCGACAGTGAATGTGTTTGATGTTTGGCTACATTTAAACTGTTTCAATCGTCAAATAACGCGTGAATTACAAAATCGTTTCGAGTAGCTGTCTTATGGAATATCTGTCTAATAAATCATCTTTGAACGTATTCTCCAATGTATTAGGCAAATCTTACGGAAATGTATACAAAGCAGGTGGTATAATTAATTTAAATTTGTGTTAAGAGATACGCATTGAAATTATAATCGTTAGTGCTTTTGACTCATTCTTCTCATATCCACCTGTTTTGTAAACGACCGTAGACTATGCGTACATTATAAGGGAAACATCTGCTCTGAATATGTGGACACTAAATTTGTTTTAATACAACTAGTTATATTTTAATACACCGCTACAGAAAAAGGCCAAATCGTTGGTAGAACCAAAAGTGCACACCCCCCAAGTGGTCTAATAATTACTATGCATGTACTAATTAGTTCATTGGGCAAATTTTTTCACACATTTTCTCGAGTCACCCTAAAAAAAAACAATGTTCAAATCAAACATTCTTCCATCCATTATCATTATTTCTTCTCAATATACTTGATGTTTATTTTGAAAGATAAAAAATGTTCCGCCTGCTTTATGTGTACCCTGTAAATTCTCACATGTATTTTTTTCTTTCTAAGCGGTGCTCGGGGAATCTACAAAATATCACAATTAACCAGTATATTACTGGTAAATAACCTCTACGCCTGTGACTTTTACGTCAAAGGATCAGTTAGAGGTTGCTTTTTTAAAATAAATAACACAAATAAGTATAAACACTTATATTGCGCCGACGTTTCGGAAATCTAATCTGTTTCCTTTTTCAAGGTTTTTTTGAAAAATCTTTTTTGCTGTGTATGATAAATACACAGCTCTAAGAATGTTTGTTATATTCAATATTCATAGATACTTACTATTTACACAGAACTGTTGATAGAGTCGGGTACAATTCAAACTGACGTGTGTCATGGCCGCTAAAACGTCTGAACTAAGATTTTATTTAAAGCATAAGAAATACCAGTAGTTCTCAAACAGTTCTCAGCAATGATATCGCTAAATAATTTTAAAAATATATAAAAGATACTATCATAAAATGTTAAGATTATTAATTTAGTAACTTCATAATTTTAGTGGAATTCTGATTATACAGTGTCCATAAAGTTGGCTACATATGGGAAAGAATTGTATTTTTTACATTTCTAAAAAACTCTATTGGGGGGGTTTGTTTATGCATGACACATGACACATGCCATGCGATCACCGGTTTGGCAGGACTGTAAAAAATAGTTGACGGTGGTACCGAAAAATGGGTCAAATTGTTAAGATATCGAAAAATTTGATGAAGAAAAAGTGCATATAGAATACAAGGACTCCGTATAGTCGCGTCATTTTAGCATGACAAATCTGAAAACCTCAAAAAAAAAGGTACAGGGTCAATTGACTTAATTCTTGTTGCAAAGAGTTCAGAAAGGCATTTAAAAAAACAGTACCTTTTATTTTTTTTGGCGGAAATGTTTTGGTTTCATTTCTTTTCCGATAATTGGCCAATTTAATTAAATTAATTGAAAAATTTGTTATCATACACAATATGCCATATAATTAAATGAAAATGGTTACTCGGGGGTTTCTGGGGTCGCTGATCACCAATTTGAAGTCCAATTTGGGAAATTCAAAATGGCGGACCGGAAAACGGGCCATCTTCCAGAAGAAGAATGAGAATGGATATCTTGGCCTTGAAAATCTGTACTCGGGAGTTTTCGGGGTCTCTGATTACGAATGCGAAGCCTGATTTGGTAACTTCAAAATGGCGGACCGGAAGTAGAGTCAATTTATCAGGAAAAATTCATATTTTTTCGTTCTTGGGCTGAAAATGACTACTCAGAGGTTTTTAAGGTCGCTGATTACGGATCACAGGTCGAATTTACGAAATTCAAAATGGCGGACACGGGAGGAACAGTCAATCTCTTCGGAAAACCTCGTATTATTTATTTTTTCGGGCTGAAAGTATGAAAAATAAAAAAGTATTTCCTGAAAAATATACTACTTCCGGTCCGCCATTTTGAATTCTCCCTAACTGGACATCAGATTCGTTATCAGCGATAACGAGAATCTCCGAGTCCCCCCCCCCCACGTTCAGCCCAAAAAAGAAAATAATACGAGTTTTCAGGAGAAATAGAGTGTTATTCCGGTCCGGCATTTTGTATTTCGTGAATTAGGCCTTTGATTCGTTATCAGAGACCTCAGAAACCCCCGAGTACTCATTTTCAGTCCAAAAGCGAAAAAGATACGAGTTTTTCTTGATAAATGAACTCTACTTCCGGTCCGCCATTTTGAATTTACCAAGTCAGACCTCAGATTCGTAATCGATCAGCAACCTCGAAAACCTCCTAGCACAGATTTTCAAGGCCAAGATATCCATTGTCATTTCTTATGGAAAATGGCCCGATTTCCGGTCCGCCATTTTGAATTCCCCAAATCGGATTTCAGATTGGTGATCAGCGACTTCAAAAACCCCAGAGTAACCATTTTCGTCTAATTCTATGGCATATTGTGTATGATAACAAATTTTTCAATTAATTAAATTAAATTGGCCATTAATTTTGTCCAATTATTGGTCCAAAATTTAAACCAAATATTTCCGCTAAAAAATAAAATCTATTTTGAAGCAGATATGAGGAAAATAAAAAAGTGCAAATTTTACCCCTACCATTAATTACTATATGAAAAATCATAAACTCTTGTGTCTATTTCACAAATATTTGACTAGTTTCGACAAAAACTGTATGTATTTTAGTTGAATAAAGGTATTTGCATGTAAAAAAAGAAACGAACCCCCAATATAGTATTTTTTAGAAATCTCAATAATACAAATTTTTCCGATATGTAGCCAACTTTACGACGGACACTGTAGGTATATAGGTTCGGGCACAAATGAAACTGATAACAAAAAATGAATTGCCCAATTCAGTCAATCACAATGAGTAATCAGAAAAAGAAATCAAAGACTAATATTGCTACAGTCCAGCAAGAGACACGGGAAGGTTTGGGCATTTCTTGCCAGGAAAGGATAGGATCGTAGTATTAGTAGGGGAAACGATGTCAGTAAAAATAAAATATTTCATATAACAAAACAAAATCTGAAATCTCTATGAGAATAACGAAAATAAATTATTTTTCTTTTAGCGGTAATAAATAAAAATTTTAGTTGACAAAATAAAAAGACACGTTTTTGGGGAAAATATAGTTTCAACAAAACTCGAGGCGCAGTTTAATAAAATAAAAATTATAGAACGAAAATTATTAACTTTTAATAGAGCTTAAATAAAAAAAAAAAGTAGACTAGCGTTGGGGATCGATCCCGCGCCAACCCCATTTATATTTATTGTCTCGAGCATCTTACCGATTGAGCTAAGCTAGATACTGTGTTCTGTTCTAAGACGTGTAATATGTACGTAATAGAAAATTGAAAGACTTAGTGATTTAATATTGTTCGTTTAACGGATGAATATCCACTATTTACCACTAAAAATAACTTAAATATTTCATATAAAGACGTTTTTCTTATTTAAAGTGGTGTTAGTTCACGGAAATAAATAATATTCGTCGTCAAATCACACAGTTTGAGAATCGCTGAGCTTATAACTATGTTTCTCACTCCTCAGTGTGCATTTCATATTTCCGTCTCAAAAGAAGTGGGAAAGAATCTTGGTAGACATACATTGACAATGTCTTTAGGCTATGGCTTTAACTTTGTGTGCAAGAGATAGTGAAAACGTATGTGCAATATTAATTCATACAACGGTCTTTTTAAATTTTACCCGACTATATAGTTAAAGTTTTTTTAGTTTTTATAAAATGTTAAATTCTTCTTTTAACGTTGGCAACCAAGTTGTACAGACATCTACGGAACAATTCGACACGCATCTATCCTTATTCAATAATATTATCGCGGATTTTTTAATTTTTCTTTTTTTGCTATCTGCCTCTTTTGTTAAAATTTTTGCCGAGTCCCAGTGTATTCCATGTCCGTTCTCCCAAGCGCGTTCGCATATCTTGGACCTCTGAATTTCATTTTTTCTGATATAACTTTGATGTTCGCCCAATCTTACACTAAATGGTCTGGATGACTCACTTACGTAATGTTTGTTGCAATCAAATGGAATACTATAAATGCAGTTTTTTAAATTTTGCTCGTGGTTCTTCAGTTTCGTCTTTGTCAGAATAGATCTTAAAGTGTTGTTTGTTTGAAATACCATCCTAATATCAAAACTATCACCGATGCGGCGCAACTTTTCGGATAATCCGCATACATAAGGAATTAACGCTGTGTAACGTTTTTCAGGTTTTTGTCGTACCTGATTGTTATTTTCAATATTTATAAAGGTTTTATCGACAAAACCAGTAACATACTGGTTAATTGTGATATTTTGTAGATTCCCCGAGCACTGCTTAAAAAGAAAAAAATACATGTGGCAGGAAGTTCCAAAGAATTGAAGAAGAGAAAAATTAAGATAATGCCACAAATAACATTTAGACAATTTCTACAGTATGGTCTCTACATCCAAATAATGTGATTTAAGTCGCACATCGAAATGTCACATGTGCATAAAAGAATCCTCAAAGTGCATTTTGAGAATGGGTTGGGTAAAGTTACCATCGTTAACTGCTAGTCTAGTTAAGGGTAGGTACATAGGCCGTCAGTTTACCGTTTTTTTATACATCCGTTTTTTAATACAACTACTAGATTGGCTTTGTCATTCCCTTGTATACCACAGTTGAGCTTTGACCCATACTAAATTGACGGATTTATTTCTGGATGACTAAAATCTGCGCTTTTTTATGACGTCGCATATAATTCTGTTATTGTAAAGTTAGGGAAGCGTTTTTCAGGAAGCTTCAATACTAAGAAAGTCCGCCAATATCAAGAATTTATCGTGGCGACTATATATTATCCAGGCGAATGTAAATGAAATTGCTGAGGCTTCGGCAGTGTATACAACATTAATTTCTGTTGTTTTATTATTTTATGTTTAATTACTTATCGAATAGACGCCGAGAACGAGAGAAATGGTCCACAAAAACTATGTTAAAATAATCATTTAAAACAAGGATCACATCATGATTCCCGTTAATATAAAAACAGTACTTTGTCCGTGAATGAGCAGTTTGATGCAGGAGGTGGTTAAAACATCACCTCCTAAAGACGCTAACGCGATTGGCGAAACACGCGTCGAATGTTAGTACTCAAGCGTCTTAGTATTTGTACGAACTATCAGAAGCTTTAATTTTTTCCCCTTTCTTATTTTTGTGGTACTACCTATGTAAATTTAGAAATTGAATACTGGTGTGATAATATAAGGATCGAATTTAAAAATATCGATAGGCGATCGGCTTAATCTGCGATTTTAGGTTACTTAAATTCTGCACCGGCCGGCCTCAAACGAATAATCAATAACATAAACGTTGGCTGGAAAAATTTCCAGTCGGGCGAAGAGGGCACGCGGTTTGACAACACGTCTACTCGACAGTCTGACTTTATATTAGGCCCTTAAAACTTCCTCGAACAAGCTGGGAACAACTCGGAGAAAAGTTCTTGCTTCGAGTGGCATTTCGAATGTATGGTAGATCGCTGTGGAAAAGTTGCCGATTCCGGCGAAATCTTATTACAGTTACAGCGGAAAAGTAATGATTGATGTTCTAACAACTATAAAAGAGATTTTATAGATACTAAGAAAGTTTACAGAGGCGCTACAGAGCAGTTTCGGCAACTTTATTCCAGCCATTTCTATTCAGAGAGCGAGTTTTGATTGCGTACACTCGTAGGCTAATGTAAAGATATTTTACGCGCACGAGCATTATTGATTGAGGAGATATTTATTGTTTTGTGAAAGATATTCAAATTTAATTAGACCCAAATATGTATATCTATGTTCAAACGGACACACATATTATTTCCAGAGGTGTAGCTATAGGAACGGATGAAGGGAGACATTCCTTCAACTTTGTTCCAGTTGTTAAAAAGGTACAGACTCGGAAAATTTGCACTTGCCGCAGGTTGACAAATCAAACAATCCCTGCTAATTTTTGTGCAGAAGGAAAATTAGGGATTTCAGTAATAATATAAGCAATAATGTAGTTCTCTAGCTCTCGTTAGTGAAACAATTTTGTAGATACGGCATAGAAAGTACAGTTTTCAAATGACTAGGGGGGGACGAAAATTAGAAACAAAATGTTGTATGACAATGTCAGTATGGTGTTAATCAAGCAAGTGTTTTGGGTCCTCTTCTTATCATTATCTAAGTGACTACTATTCACCGTTTTGAATAATTCATATGTAAATTTGTTTGCTGACCACGCTGCAATCGCTGTGGCCGAAAAAGATTTCGATTGTATAACCAACACTCTTAATAACGAACTTGATATTTTGTATAATTCGCTATGTGGTAATAACTGAAAACTTCAATTGAATTAAACCAAAGGACCCCGCAGTTTTTTATAGTAAAAATGGGTTTCACTCACTAAAATTCTCTTTGACTATCAGTACAATCGAATTCGAGAGGCGATTGAAACTGTGAACATCTGCGAATGTTCCATAAAAATTCTGAAAATATTCAGGCTCATTTTTTGGAGAAAAATACGCATCTTTTGCCTCTTGGTGTTTTTTTTAAGTGCTTCCTTCTCCCGGAAAAAAATAACACTTTTTTTTTAAATTTTTTACGCTAAAAGGAAACACTTTGAAGAAAAGGTTGAGGGGCATAAGTTGATTTTTTTTACCTAAAGAATATGCCTGAATATTTTGGGATCTTTCTGAAGTAGAAAAATTTTAAAATCTAGGGAAATTCTTGGTCGAAATTATATTTTTGTAAGAAATTCTGAAAACCGGCAGGCGTGTTCTTTGAACAAAAATAAGCAAGTTATGAGACTCCGCCCCACCTGATTTTTATGTGAGATGGTGCAAAATGTTCCTAAAGATGCATAGGACAAAGTCAGGGGCAATGGTGCTTTTCGATTTCCGGTCATAAACTGGGACAGAAATTCCTTATTTCCGGTCACCAACATTTTTTTTTTTTTTTGTTGAAAACGAACCATTGGATTCTTGGACTCTTGGCATTTTTTACCTAACCTCATTCACTTCTCGAAATATAAGCGTTTAAAAAAAATACGTTTGGTCGTTTGTATTTAGCACTAGTATTTTGGTCGCTTATAATAAACTAAAACATCATATTACTATGGACTTTATATTTTGAACAATTCTAAGCATTTTTTGACTCTTGATATTTTTTACACAACCTCACTCTTCTCGGGATATAAGGCGTTTAAAAAAACGTATATTTAAGGTATTTTTTCCGAAAAACTAGTATTTTGGGAGCTTATTATGAATTAAATCATGTGGACTGTATATTTTGGACAATTCTAAGCAACTCTTGACATTTTTTACCTAACCTCACTCTTCTCGAGATATAAGCGATTTAAAAAAACGTGTATTTAGGGTCTTTTTCAAAAAAATTGTATTTTTGGCGCTTATTATCAATTAAAATATGTGGACTATATATTTTGGACAATTCCAAGCATTTTTTGACACGACATTTTTTACCTAACCTCAACCTTTTCGAGACATGGGCATTTAAAAATTTAAAAAACGTATATTTAAGCTTTTTTTGTCAAAAAACTAGTATTTACGATTATTGCTGGTCTTTGATTATGAATTAGGACATTGGACTTTATATTTTGGACAATTCTAAGCATTTTTTACTTCTGACATTTTTTACCTAACCCCACCCTTAGCGAGGTATAAGATTTTTAACACATATCTTGAGAAGGGTGAGGTTATGTAGAAAATGTCAAGAGTCAAAAAATGCTTAGAATTGTCCAAAATATAGAATCCATATGTTTTAGTTCATAATAAATGCCTACAAATAATCGTAAATACCAGTTTTTTGAAAAAAAAAAAAGCTTAAATATACGTACTTTTAATTTTTAAATGCCTATATTTCTAGAAGAGTGAGGTTAGATAAAAAATGTCAACAGTCAAAAAATGCTTAGAATTCATCAAAATATGTTTCAATGCAGGTTTTAATGATCAAAAATACTAGTTTTTAGAAAATATAGAAATTAAATATACTTTTTTTTCTTTTAAACGCTTACGTCTCGAGAAGGGTGAGGTTAGCTAAAAAATGTCAAGAGTCAAAAAATGCTTCGAATTGTCCAGAATATAAAATCCAATGGTTCTTTTTCAACTTAAAAAAATTTGTTGATGACCGGAAATAGCGAACTTCTGTCCCACTTTACGACCAGTATTCGAAAAAGCACCAATTCCCATGACCCTTAGTTTGTTCCGTACATCTTTAGGAACATTTTGCACGGTCTCACATAAAAATCTGGTGGGGCGGAATCGCATGTTGAGGTTTAGGCCTTTTTCCTGCTTCATTTCCTCGACTACAATGATATTATATAAAACAGACGCAAATGTAAATTTTTTTTGTTAAAAATGTATGTAAATATATATGTAATTAAATATCCTAATGTATATCTAATGTTATAATATAATTGTAGTGTTTCTATGTCTACCTTCATGGTCCAATTAATTCACGGTCCAATTTATATTACTATTTTCTCTTACCTAGGTAAATAAATCATTAGTATACTACTATGCTTAAACGACAAATATTAAAAAATCCGAGAAGTAATCTTCTTTTAACCTAATTAGATGGAGTCCTGTATAAAAATTACTGGACTAGAATTGAACATAATTAGACAAGGCCAAAAATCTCGCGTTCGTATGGAAAAAAATGTCCTACGTGATTTTGTTGCATATTCACGTTCGGAACATGCCCCTGAATAAGGATATATATGTCGGAGACGTCCCCTTCCCGTTCCTCGCGCGGACGCCTTTCGATACTTTCGTAAACGCCTTTCGACAGTCTTGTAGACGCCTGTTAACTCATAATTCATTGAAGTCAAGAGAACGTTGTCAACAAGTACCGATTGCATTAATGTGAAGAGTAAACATCTCGATATGTGGTCGTGTGAACCATCAGTCTGGAGTCCCTGGAAACCCTCTTCCCGGCGAGCGGAACAATATGCCTGATGGTCCCGTAGATAAGTACCTAGTCTTAAGATAAACTCGGTAGAGAATAGTTGAAATCGCGGGACTGGCAGTAGTGGACTGCTAGTTCCAGTATTTTGGTGGTATTGTTTGTATTTTCAATCCTAAGACATTTACCTGTTTAGATCAATTCCTAGTAGCACATAATATTGGACCAATATGTAATCCATATAGGACCAATATTCATATATTGGTCCTATATGGATTATATATTGGTGCAATATTGATGCTACTAGGGATCATAAATCATGTTACTTTGTTATTTATGCGACTATTACTTAAGTGATTTTATTGTGTTTATCAATGTGTGGCCTAAATCTAATAGATCCGCCCTAAAACGCCTCTTGCCCCTGGCCTATCCGACATATATTTTGCCGGACGAAAATCTGGTCCCAATTTGTGTTAACTACTTTCTTTTAAATAAATGGCAACAATCGCTTTTTGAGCCGTTCTTTATTTTTTTTAGGTTTTTTGGGTCATTTTAAAAAGGTCTCTTGTTATTTTTTCGTAAAGTCGACCGTTTCCGACTCATAAATAATTTAATGTTCGCCAAAACTTTTATACAATCTTTGAACCGTGAACACCCATTAATAAAGTCCCGAAGAGTAAGTGCAGATTTTTTCATTCTAAAGCTTAAACTTTTAATTGTTACATAGACGTTCTTAGCAGGGCGTGTGCTCTTTCAATTGTTTATAAGTCGGAAACGGTCAATTTTACGAAAAAATTTCAAGAGACTCTTTTTGTTTAAAACAACTAAGGCTAAATAAAATTAGTAGGGTCAAAGTAAGCGATTATTGCAGTGTATTTAAAAAAAAATGAGTTTCAACAAATTGGGACCAGATAATCGTTCGGCAAAGTCCTGATCCTTATTCAGGGGCATGTCCCGAACGTGAATGTGCAAAAAAATCGTTTGGGACATTTTTTTCATATGAACGCGAGGTTTTCGTCTTGTCCAAATACAAAATTGAGAATCTTGGCAACACTTTTAGCCGGAGATAAAACATATACTTTTTTGTTGCTACTGTTTTTGTAAAATAATGAACCACATTTAAAAGAACTGTCAGCAAACTTTAAGAAATAAAATTTCCCTGTCGTTCGACTAATCGAACCCCATTACCTAATGTGGATACTGAGGTCGGTTAAAAATTTGTTATTTGTTAATTTTTACACCGATCTTAATATCGATTTTGCTGTTGTTAACTTCAGTTTTAAGGGCGTGTTTTTATTTACAGTTTTCGGGTAAGGTGTACATCATCACCCTGTATACAATTTTAATGTATTTAATTTGTTTTAAAATTTAAATATAAACAAATATCCTATAGTGTAAACAGGATAGCATATAATATAATAGGAAATTTCCGTCGACTATTTCATAGTTTTACAATTTCCACAAAACGAATCCGTTTTTAGATATGCACCTAAATAAAGAAATTACCGAAAGCAACATGGAATGTTTACAAAGTTACGAAACATGTATATTTTTTGTATTATAAATATAAACTTCACAAATTACGACATAACGCAACGCTGTAACAGTTGCACATTAAAATAAACCACAAATTTTTAATTACACGCGGAGCGTAGCTCAACTAAGGACGCGAATTTTGTTTTAGGTACAAAACATCGCGTCGTTGGGAAGAGACCACGGAAATAGTTGTTTAATTTTCTCGCAGAAAATAAACGACAACAGCGTTCACAACGGTTTGTTTAGGTAGAATTTCATATTGGAAAATTATTGTTCAGCAACGCGAGGAATTTTACCCCGGAATTTGATCATCATTATACACTGTACCTTGTGAAATAGTTTGCATCACTGTTGAGAGGCTGAAGTTTTTGATAACGGGTTACCCAAAGCGCTCCATAGGATAGTGAGAAATTAATTTGCACTTAGAATAAATAACTAGAGCAAACATACCTACTCTTCGTAGTGTTTTGTAAATAATGTTAGTTTAAACATTTTCAATTTTCTGGCGCAAACTTAGTTGTTGAAACACTTCTCAGTATAATTTTTTTTACGTACATGAAACCCGGGTCCCTTGCAGTAGAGTAAATAACGCCCCGCAAGCCCCGCGGTTGCGGACCAAAGCCGGGGGCGTCATTTTTACTCCAGCGAGTACAACTTCAAAGTCCGTTTTAATCAATAATATGTTGTTTTTTTTAATAGCAGTACATTATCTTGAAATTTCATAATTTTTACAAGAAAAAAATTACTTTATACAATATTTAATAAACGTTTCAATTAAAAAACGCTTACGAGTGACATTTTTTACCAAAGTGTAAATACGAAGGATCAAGAGGGGTGCAAAATGGCAAGGGGCTTTCAGAAATCTGCGAGGGGGCATGCACACTCTTGGTTTCGCTACTCGTCCCTTGGATTTCGAGTTTAAACTTAGATGCCAGGAAAGAATCCTTTTAATAAAAACGCGGTTGGCTATTATATTTTACAAGATTTTAGTTCAATTACAAAACATAAAAAAATTATAATTTTTTCTTAATTCAAATAATTAATACTGCTTTAGTTACTGATCGATGTTGATCATTGCACTGTCTCTTTGTTCAAGTGTAGGCAGAAACTTCGGTTTATACATTTGGGACATTCACACTTTACCTTTGGATATTATTTGCAAGCCTAATTTTCGAACACTTACCTCGGGATTAGCACGCAATGTATTCACTTTCATTTCATCAGTCACTAAGCCAATCCGATTATTACCTTCATGAATTAGTCTGGACTTAGAAACACTTCTAATATTATTAAAATAAGAAATTAACAGAATCACACCTGCTTCAATTATAATTTCAAATTATTTTGATATAGTTTCCCGACTCCTTTCTACCGACAATATTTTAGGATGTAACGGTTCACAAACCCTACCCACGACAGAGCCGAACTTAATATTGTCAGTGTACCATTGAATATCGAATTCGTAAATGCTCCACAAATATATAAGATATTATACCTATCTTGATACAAGCAAAACAGAGTAATTTTTTTAAATTAATCACTGTACCAAATAACCATTTATTTACCAAAGACAATACTTCCAAATTTCTGTTACTGAGCACAAAAATTTTAAGTACGGATCTGTGGGATATCACTCATGCTAACGAGACAGAGATATATGGTTGGTTTTTATGGCTTTTTCATTTGCATTAAATATGTAAGTATAGTCAACTATACACAGTATTTTGACATTGTCAAGTAAACTAATGATAAACAAATTTTGTTTTTCGTAGCATCTCAAGAAAGAAAAAATAGATTTTACCTACATCAGCATAGTTATTCAATCAGTAAACATAATAAATATATAAAACTTAACTATAGTTGAAGACGATCTAGTTGTTTCTGTTAAATTTTGTTAATTTCTTGATACCTACTATTGACATTAGTGTATTTGTAAAAATGACTATTGATATTTTAACTAAGTACTTGAATAAATTTGAAATTAAAAATGAATATTTTTTTCAAAACATTATTTGTAGGTAAGTATACAAAGTTTGTAATTTTGAATATTTTTTTTTAATGAAATGTTTCTATTAAAGAAAGCCTACGATGTTATTAAAATGTTCATGTTTTTAACCCTTCTCAGTAGGCCATGATCCACGAAGTAATATTTTTGAAACAAAAAAATTATCAGTTTTGTTGGTTGCACAACTGACAAAAATTTAAAGCTAATTTACAAAAACTGTATAGGTATAATATTCTAAATAATCTACCATCGAAATTAAAATTACATCTACTTTCGAATAGTATTATGGTAAAAAATGAATATTATGTTAATTGAGTCTATATGCCAAAAGATCATTAAACGGGAACCTTGCTAGCCCATGTGCAGTATCAACATTACTCTTGTACCAAAGTTCATCATCAAAGGCGGTTTGTTAGCTTTGCCGCTATCGTGTCCACATATACACACATATATAGACATTTAAAAAACACTTTTTAGCCTCAAAACGTAAAAATTTCGTAATACCTTAATTTTAGATTTTGGACCAATTGCAACATTCTACAAATTTTTTTGGGAGGGGAGGTTAAGAATGTTTCTAGCTACAGTCGATAATTGATATTAGAACATAATTTCACGAAAAACAAATGTGTTTTGTGATAATCAACATTCCTTGTTGAGAAATTTTTATTTGCCGATAAGTTCGGTTACAATAAAAACAGGATTGTCAGGAGATAAAAATAAATCATATACTTTCCCTTCTCTAAAAATAAGATCATTTTTTTATTTTTGGCGTATTCTAACGGTTGAAAAATATTTCTAACTTGTAAGTAGTGTGTTTACGTAAATATTTTTAGTTGTTGGTAAAAACATGCGAATCAAGTTTAGATGTTTTTGTCCTAATAGTAATCCAACTGAAAGAAAGTCATACCGATGAATCAGTTTTATTTTGAAGGAATACATTGAATACCATTCAAAACTATACTTTTATCAAACCTTGAAATATTACATTGTTTCATAATATTTCTAAGCTTATAATCGTAAAACTAAAAAAAGCAAAGTCCAAATTACCAAGTAACAATTCAAATATATTATTATAATACGCCGTGGAAATTAAGAAAGAAAAACGTACAATTTTAGTGTAACTTCGAAAGTCTCTAATTCCACTACTGCTATTCGTACAGAAACGAACAAAATGAATTAAACATCATTTTATCGTACGTAATACCACTAGCGCTCTGAGATTTATCGGTAAAATGTTAAAGTTGTGATTTCCCATATTTTCGCGACATTTCTTAGTGTTTACTAATCTATTTTTTTCCATTAAATCTATGTCACCAAAAGATATATTTCCAAAGCAACTCATCCGGTAAAAAACGAAAATAAACAGAAATATTTAACAAATGCAGCTGCAGAGACTTACAAAATCCACGGAATTTGCAACATTTAAAATGTAATGTAGTGACTGACCCCCGAGAAACATAATAAAATGTTAAAGCCATAGGTATTGTACTGACCTAAGTCAGTGACAAGTCTACAGCACAACAAAGAGTTGTCACACCCGCTTCGACCAATCACATAATGAGTAAAGACATAGAGAGCGCTGTTACATTGACTAATGTCACGCTCATAGACATTATGTATCTACGGTAGAAATCAAAATGGAATACGGTTCTAATATACGATTCAAAGTATTGAGCTCCCTCACTTTAACCGTTCATATCTCCAAAATAGAGAAGTGGAAAAAATTGAAAAAGTATATACAGTATTCACTGAAATTTTTATAAATTAAGTAAAAGTATTATGAAGGCTATTTAATTTATACCTAAAAGTGTATCCATTTTTAACGAGATTCTCCCCAGATGAAAGTTTAAGGTGGCCATTCCCTAGAAAGAGACATCCGAAAGGGAAATATTTATTATATTTGACCATAACTATTTTTTCTTAGTATGTATATTTAAAGAAACTATAAGAGCACCTAAGTAGAACCATAACAAGACTATTACTATGAATTTTCACTTAATAATTTCAGTGGTTTGCAAAATAGCTAAATTTAAAACTTCGAAATAGGAAGATTTACATAATTTTTAAATTTAAATCTAGCTATTTTGCAAACAATTCAAATTATTGAGTGAAAATTCATAGTAATAGTCTTGTTTCTTACTTAGGTATTCTTATAGTTTTTATATAGTTTTATAGGTTCATGCACGCCATCTTTGAGGCAGTAGTATTATGCTTTCTAGAAGCTTATAGAAAGGGATTGAGTTTTCTACAATGGTCAAGATTTTACCAGAAGATTTCTAGATGGATCTAGGGGACATTTTTAGAGAAGGTTTAATGATAAGTGAGGTGAGAAAATCCTAAGTACAAAAGGGAAATATCAAGTAATAAACATTGTGAAAAGTTTATTTGAGCCAGTAAAAGTGTATTTTAGTTAAGAAAATATTGTTACGTTTCCAGTAAGTTATTAAATAAAGTGTCAGTGTAACTTTTGGAACCCATGGATTTTGAAGGGATGTTTCCTAGGGGGTGGAAACACGTGACAATATCATTTTTACTGTTTGACTCTGGTTTGTGTGACTTTGGGTGTCAAGTTCACACAGTCAACTTCCCAGCACGATATGAATATCAATAATAATATTAACACATGAAAGTAGGCATTTTAATTTTTTTATTTTATTTCATTCTATTTCACTGATATAAAAATATTCTGGGAGTAGCGGCAAAAATAATTTTGGAGAAATATCTAATATTTCAAAGAATCGATCGCTACCAGAACAAATTAGACCGGCAAAACTTTTTTCAAGAAATTCTAAAATCCACTTTTTTGCAGTCTCGTTTAAACAAATAAAACGAGTGGATTCAATTTGATGAAATCTCTTTCAGATCGTATTGTTGCGCCGTCCCCTAGGGGCCGGTGGCTCATGAGTAATTCCCGAAATTAAGTAGCAATGATTAGGCAACTGTAACTGGATTCATCAAAGTCTGTAATGCGCGCCATATCAGAGACACTGGTAGTAGTACGTTTTCTAGAAGCTTATAGAAGAAGATCGGGAATTCTACATTATTCTAGATTGCCGGGGAAGGTTCCGGACTTTGCTCTAGATGGTTCTAGAAGGGTTTTTAAGTATATAAGTTAAGGTAAACAGGCCGAAAAAAAGTTTTTATGAAATGTAAGGTTAGAAATCCGAAATGCTACAAAGTGAGCGGTACAGTGCAAATATCAAGTATGAAACATTGTTAAAGGTTATTTTAGTCAGAAAAAGTGTATTTTAGTTAACAAAAGTATTGGGAAATTTTCAGTAAGTTATTCAATAAATAGTGCTAGTGTTTATCTCTTGTTATAATTTTTGAACCCACGGATTATAAAGGGTGGTTTCCTCGGAGTGGAAACACGTGACAATATTGACGTTCATTCACGAGCTTTCGTGGAAAGAAGTGTTCACGTACGTACGTACCTACGTAAATACTGTAGTGACCTTGAAACAAAAACATGTTAAAAATTTTCATTTCTATTTTCGGGCCAATTGCAATAACTTCCCAATTATGGTGGGAAGTTATTAAACTGTTTTTCTTACTCTTTATTTGGTATTTTTCGGTGGCAAAGATTATTTAACTGCGCCTCGACCGACCAAAACTCTCCCTTGAAAGGTATCTAAATACTCATTATATTCGGAAAGGAAAAGGGGATGAAAGTTTGCCCGCGCGGCGGCCGGAATTAACCGAAAAACGTCATAGCGCTAACCCACCGCGGGATAGTTGGGAAACTTTAAATTGTGTCCCCTGTAAAAAGTTTAATTCGTTAAAAATTTATACCCCAAGTATGAACAAAGTTATAAATCCGAAAGTTTTACAAACTCGCCAACGACATCAACTCGAAGGCGAAAAAAGTTTAATTGTTTTTAGCCTAACGTAGGAAAGGGATGATCATTAAAAATGCATCGGGGCGATCCGAATAAGGCATATTCGAATCGAACTTTTCCATTTTCCACAACACGCTTAATGAAGAAACTTTGTCGAGTCAATTAACTCGGATTTATTATAATATACTTCTGTCTCTGATACAAAACGAATAAAAGTTTTGACAACAAAATAAGATTTTTACGGCCATTCCGGCTCTCTCGTTCCGAATAGAACGAATCGGATTTTTATTTTCACAATATTAATTAATACAAGGAAGATCACAATTGTCTTTCTACAGTGCCGGACTTCATATGTCGATATTGTCATATTTTCAAATCATTGCAAAACGGCAAAACTTTGAATTTCTAAAATATATTGTAGGGCTGTTATTTCGTGGTAATATTTTCTAAAATATCAACTAGCCTATAGGCAAACGAGCCTGAAGAAGTCTTGTTTTAAAAAAAAATGCCAACCGGGGGTTGTCAGCGGGAATGTGTACCTGTCAGTATGTATACTTACTGTACCTGAAATCCAACACCTGAAGATTAGTGCGCCTATGGTTAATTAGCAAGTTATGAAAAACGAGTTTTTAGCCTGTATAAATTTATCTTTGGGTTTTACGAAAGAAGTGGAAGAAGTTGTAGGTATTAAAAATATCTACAAAATGAGCCGAACCAAAATCGGTGAATTAGTTTTTTAACAAAATGCAAAATACTGCTGAAAAACGCTGTTTCTTAATTAATTTTTACTTTTAAAAATAATGAAAGTAGACGTAACAAGATTTGAAATATTATAGGTTTTGCTGCGTAGAATGAGTGTTTTTTTTTGAAATGTGTGCTTGCATAATTTTTGCAAAAAAGCATTTGTTTATTAAAAAGGTACTTTTTTGAAAATTAATTTCTACAGCTTAGGATAGGGATGTAGCGTCACATGGTTGGGCTTCTTTTCTTCCTCAAGAATTGTACTATTGACAACACTGACATCAACATTAGCGTGTTTTGCAAAAAAGAAGCATCTGAGTCCATAAAACAAACCTCTTTTACTTTCTCTTCTCGTATCTTTGCAACAATTATTGTTATTTGTATTGCTAATGTTGATGTCGGTGTTGATGTTGCTGTTGTCAATAGTACAACTCTTGAGGAAAAAAATAAGCCCAACCGTGTTACGCTACGACATCCCTAAGTTGTAAAAATTAATTGTCAAAAAAGTGCCTTTTTAATAAACAAATACTTTTTTGCAAAAATCACAAGTACACATTTGAAAATAAAAAAAAACACTAATTTTTAAAATTAAAGACCGCTGCCCAAGGAATCACTACTTCCACATCCATATTTTCCATGCAAGTTGCTTTTAAGGAAACATCTTTACTATACTTGCACTTTAGTATGTGGAAATTATTTATCATAGAATTTTAATAATATTTGGGGAAGATGCTATAGAAAAATTTGAGGCTTTGGTTTTTACCACATACGTTAAAAATGAAGTTTATGGCTTGCTCTACTTATTTTCCCCTATTGACAACCCTCCCCGCCTTCCACCCCTTCAACGGAATCATCTTAATTAGATGTAATTACAATACATACATGTACTAACTTTCAAGTGAATATCTCAATTTTATGTTATTAATCCCTCTAATAATGGAGTAGGGGTGGTGGGGGGTTAAAAAATATTATAAAGAAATTTGAAGCCTTGACTTCTAGCACATACACCGAATCTTAAGTTTCTGTACTCTTATCAGCTTACTTTACTTATTTTCTCCGATTTACCCCTATTTAACCCCCAACCCTTCAAAGAAATAATCCCAAAATATAATCTAGTTCCAGATGTCATTATAATATATACGTATACCAAATTTCAAGTGAATATCTCAATTTTATAATAATAATAATAATTTATTAATTCAGTCGATTGTGATTACACAATATAGAATAAGTCAATATATAATAAATATAAAATAATGCATAAACAAGAAAACAATAAAAGACAGTATATAGAACAGATTTAAAAAAGAACTACAAACGGGTAGCTGGTCAGATATACGACATAACTAATAAACTAGAAAACATAAATAAAATGTTATAAAAATATTATAAAACAACAATAAAAAAGAGTGACAAACTGGAATTGAATAAAAAAAATCAATAAAATAATACATTAAAAATTTACATATGCCATAAATAAAATTGTAAAAAGAGCAAACAGAACAAATCACAATCCATCCTCTAAATACTCATTAAAGGAGTAATAACATTTGTCATGTAAGAAACTTTTTACCTCTTTCTTAAATTGTATTTCATTAAGAGATTTATATTTATTGGGCAGTTTGTTAAAAGCTTTAATTGCTAGGTATTTAGGACATCGTTCATAAAGAGAAGTTTTATGGTAAGGTATCTGCAATATGTCATTGTTACGAGTATTGTACGGATTATCTTGATTTAGAAGAGGGAAATTTTCTTTTTTTAGCGTATAACAACAGATTTAAGATAAAAATAGATGGCAGTGGTAAAATTCCCAACTCTTTAAAATGAGCTCGGCAGCTCACTCGTGCATTTACGCCAGCCATGTATCGGATTGCTTTCTTTTGTAGTACAAATACCCTTGAACATTCACTGGAGCATCCCCAAGCAATTATCCTATATGAGGCAATTGAATGGAAATGTGCAAAGTAGTACATTTTTAATAAGTCTGAATTGACTTTGTACCGTAATTGACTTATACAATAGCAGATTGGTGCAATTTTTTTGCACAACATATCGATGTGGACTTTCCAGCTACAATCCTCGGATAAATGTATGCCCAAGAATTTTGTGCTATTAACCTGTTTTAATGAACCCTTATTAAATTTTATTTATAAACTTTTATCCATATTGTTACGATTGTTGAAATGAATAAAGACTGACATCATTATTCAATACCAATTTATTGTTAACTAATAGTGTATGGACATCCGATAGTTGATTATTTGTGTTGGTGATAGTATTATTTAAGTTTTTGCTGGTACCAAGTAGCGATATATCATCTGCAAACATTATAAGATTTGAAAATTTTAGATCATTAACATAAATTATGAATAGTAACGGACCCAACACCGATCCTTGTGGAACACCCACATCAGTTTGCAGATGCGAGGATCTTATATTATCAATATTAACAAACTGGGTCCTTCCTTTTAGGTAACTTTCAAGCCAGTTTAGAATTTTGCCTCTTAAACCGTATCTTTCCAGTTTATTAATTAGAGTTTCATGGCTCACAAGATCAAAGGCTTTGCTTAAATCCAAGAAAACACCAACAGGTTTTTCACTGATATCTAGATGTGAATGAAGTAGATTTAAAAATTGATTTATGCCATGTATAGTAGATAGGCCTTTGCGGAAACCAAACTGATTTGGGTTAAACAGTTTATATTTATTAAAGAAGGAAACTATTTTATTTGAAATAATCTTTTCAAAGATCTTTGAAAATATGCTGACAAGAGTAATAGGCCTATAATTGTTAATGTCATATCTATTGCCAGATTTGAAGAGGTTTTATTTTTGACGATTTTAATGTTTCGGGAAAAGTTCCTTCCAATACAGAGCAGTTTAACAGGTAAATGAGAGGTTTTATAATGTATGGCACACATTTCTTTATTAAATTTGAGCCAATATTGTCAGGCCCGGAGGAATTCGAATTTTTTAGGGCGTTTATAATTTCAGTTACTTCTAATTCAGTTACAGGTACAAAAGCGAAACTATGTGGATTTATGTTTACATTTAGCACTGGATTAGATTTTGCTGTAGTCATATTACTTATTAGATGTTTAGGTACATTAATAAAGTGTTCATTAAACGTATTACTTAATTCTGCTGGATCATCGGTACTTAATACATTATCAAATTTTAGTTTTAGATTATTGTCATTGCAACTAATTTCTTTTTTAATAATTAATATTCTATGCCGTTTTCGATTTATTTGTAGAATTGGCCATTCGTGTATTATTATGCATCTTTTTGGCTTCCTGTAAACATTTTCTATAAATACTTTTATATTTTCTATAGAATGTGATAATGCTTTTGTCTCCAGATAGTGTTAAAGAGTATAAGTCTTTAAGCTTTTGGGAAGAGACCCTTAGGCCACTAGTCAACCAACTTTTACCCTGAACATTACGTTTTGTAATTAATTTTTCAGGAAAAGCTAAATCAAAATAATATATACATGTTTTAAGAAAGCTATTAAATTTCTCATTTATCTTTTCACTATCATTATATATCTCAACCCACTGTTCATTTTTCAGTAATGAACAAAAATACCTAATTTGGTCAATATTATTTACTCCTCTAAAAGTTCTCCTTGTGTTTTTCCTGCTATTCTTAGTTGAGAATTGTATAGACAATATTTGGGCATCATGATCAGAAATAGCATTTTTTATGACTTTGGCCTCGTAGCTATTGCAATGTAAGTTGACGCAGATATTATCTATACAATTATTAAGCCTAGTAGGCTCTTTGATAGTAGGTGTAAAACAGTACATATTTTATCAACCCATTTAATAATGGAGTGGGGATGGAAAATATTATAGAAAACGCCTTGGCTTCTAATACATACAACGAATTTCAAGTTTTTGCACTCTTACCTTGCTTTATTATTTCCCCCTATTTACCCCCCAATCCTTCACCGGATATGTTAAAAAAACAATCCAGTTTCAGATCTCGTTATAACATATACGTGTAAAAAATTTCAAGTCAATATCTTAAACGGTTGGACAAAACGTGCGGACAAAAAAAGTTACAGATCGACAGACAAAATTTTTTTTTTTTCGCTTAAACTTAAAATCTCGTTTCATGACATTCTAAACCTATTTCAAGAAAAAAAACATTGAAAATTTCTTTACGATTACTATACTTCCAATCCACTACGTGGATGTGGAAGTAAAATTAAGAAACTAATTAACCGATTTTAATCCCTTTTGCCTGGACTAAACCCCTTACTTCCAAGAACCCATTAACTATTGGCCTTCAAATCCAAGTAATTGCAAGATGCAGATTATATACCTTACTTTGCTGGCAAACTTGAAGGAACGAGTGTTTTTACTAATTGTGTGTTATTTTGTGACCATTTCAGCAAGTTTTATCGTTTACACATGAATTACGTACAACGTAATATTCTTACAAACCCATCCGAGTCCGCGTCTCATAATAGCAAAATTGCAATCTGAGATACGACCCCTGATAATATACCTCTGTAAAAGCAATTTGAGAAATAAACAAATCAAATATTTGACAATTTTAACTCTCTTATTTCCTGAGAAGCTTACAAGTATATCGGAAACACTCTGTATACATAAATAAATATATTCATTTATAACTGCATTTCTGGAAATTCTTTGTAGTAATAAGAGAAACTGAACTAAATCCCCGCCGTATATTATGCAGCGAATCAGTTTTGTCGTCTAGCTAGAAGTGATGATCGGTTGGAAATGAAAACGCGGAGGCAATAAAGCTCCCGACCGGATTTTTCGAATAATTGAGTAATAAACAAAAGCCGATGCAGCAAAAATTCTGTCGGGAAGAGTGCTGACCGAATATACGCGCAACCTCATCAAATCCCAGCCAGAACTATCTCGGGCGAATGTTCGGTGACGTCAGCAAGTAGTTATTTCCGCCAAATAAATAAAAGTTTCGGAGGAAGTCTTACATTATACCTATCAAATGATTTTTATACAGTTTTAATTAAAAAAAAGACTAGCACCATGGGAGGATGATTAAAATTATAAGTAGGTATATTTTATAGCACATTTTACCTAAAATATTAATTTATTCTCAAAAAACTGCCAGGACTATCCTCTACGGAATTTCAACAATTATATAAAAACATCAATAAACCAACGAATAGTATAATAGTATAGGAGCCAGCGTGACACAATTGTAGACACTATTAATCCTTTGCCTTAGACCAAGGCAGAACAAAAGTGATTTGAGAATTTTCTTTACAGACAAGGCGAAAAGCTCGCGTTCGTATGAAAAAAAATGTCCTAAACGTTTTTTTTGCATATTTACATTCGGGACATGCCCCTGAATAAGAAACAAGATTTTGCCGGACGAAAATCTGGTCCCAATTTTTTTTTTTTTTAACAAATGCAAAACGTCTATTTAACAATTAAAAATTATAGTCGCGTCATTTTGGCATTTTACTTAAAAAAAAAAAAAGGTCAATTGACTTCATTTTTGCTGTAAAGAGTTCAGAAAGGCATTTAGAAAAAACAGTACCTTTTATTTTTTGGCAGAAATGTTTGGTTTAAATTTTGGGCCAATAATTGGCCAATTTAATTTAATTAATTGAAAAATTTATCATACACAATATGCCATAGAATTAGACGAAAATGGTTACTCGGCGGTTTTTGAGGTCGCTGATCACCAATCTGAAGTCCAATTTGGGAAATTCAAAATGGCGGACCGGGAATCGGGCCATTTTCCATAAGAAATGAGAATGGAAATCTTGGCCTTGAAAATCTGTGCCAGGGGATTTTCGAGGTTGCTGATTACGAATCCGAGGTCTGATTTGGTATATTCAAAATGGCGCACCGGAAGTAGAGTCAATTTATCAAGAAAAACTCGTATCTTTTTCGTCTTTGGACTGAAAAAGAGTACTCGGGGGTTTCTGGCCGCTGATCACGAATCAAAGGTCTAATTTACGAAATATAAAATGGCGGACCGGAACAATAGTCCATTTCTCCGGGAACACTCGTATTATTTTCTTTTTTGGGCTGAAAGTGGGACCTCGGAGGGTTCTCGTTATCGCTGATAACGAATCTGATGTCCAGTTAGGGAGAATTCAAAATGACGGACCGGAAGTAGTTTTTTTTTCAGGAAATACTCGTATTTTTCATACCAAAAAAGTAAAAAATACGAGGTTTTCCGAAGACATCGACTGTTCTTCCGGTCCGCTATTTTGAATTTCGTAAATTGGACCTCTGATCCGTATTCAGCGACCTCAAAACCCCAACGAGTACTCATTTTCAGTCAAAGAACTAAAACAATACCGCCATTTTAAATTTACCAAATGAGGCCTCGCATTCGTAATCAGCGACCCCGAAAACCTCCGAGTACAGATTATTAAAGCCAAGATATCCATTCTCATTTCTTATGGAAAATGGCCCGATTTCCGGTCCGCCATTTTGAATTTCCCAAATTGGACTTCAAATTGGTGATCAGCGACCACAAAAGCCCCTGAGTAACCATTTCTGTCTAATTTTATGACATATTGTGTATGATAACAAATTTTTCAATTAATTTAATTAAATTGGCCATTAACATTGGCTAATAATCTGAAAAAAAATGAAACCAAACATTTCCGCAAAAAAGGTACTGTTTTTTCTAAATGCCTTTCTGAACTCCTTGCAACAAAAATTAAGTTAATCGACCCTGTACCTATTTTTTTAGGTTTTCAGATTTTTCATGCTGAAATGACGCGGCTATTAAAGCTTTAGTAGAAAAAGACCTGCACTTACTCTTCAGGATTTTATTAATGGATGTTCAAAGATCCGTTTTTGCATTTTTTCAAACATTAAATTATTTATTAGGGATGGGACGGATGTGCTTTTGGCCGGATAACCGGATACAGTATATCCGGCCAGTGCAAAATCCGGTCCGGCCGGATAATCCGGCCGGATATTTTGCTTTTTCAAGCAGTTGCTTTATCTATGAGCAGACCGCGATATTTACAATTAAATTCAAGTCGCACCCGTATTGTCCTGTCCTGCCACTCATGCACATTGCTGCAAGTAATAAAACGTAATTTTTTCATGATCGTAGGTATAGTAAGGACCACATTTAATCCAGCGATACAAAAAAGCTCGCAAAAAAACCTAAAAGATACCGACCGCTTCTTATTAGTATGCCGCCGGACAAAAGTGTGAATTTGATATATTTATTCTTAAACTTTTATGACAAAGAAACAGTTACCTCACCCCTGAAAGTCCACGTTGACTAGGTCGCTTATTTCAACGAATCATCTATTTGGTAGGACAAATTTCAACCAATTATATTCAGAGGGATTGGTCTACGTTCTTAACTCGTTAGGAAATATTTATGACAATTTTTTGCGATGATAATAAAAGAAGCCGAACACCTTCTTTATGACCTTTTTTGTATATAAATTGAAAACAAATGGGGAAATATTTTGTGCACGACATAAGAAGTATTCATCACGTCAGTACATGAGCGATAGAAAATGTCCCATTAACTACAAAATAGGTTTTTGAACACGACAAATTCCACACGATGAAATTTGGTAAATTCACACCAAAACAAGTTACTGTAACAGGACTAAAATAAATATTTAACGACGCTTAATGTAATCATCTATGCCAACAATATTCGCGCGACTAAAAATTGTATATCACTACTTTAAAAGTATTTAATAACGACGTACGGTCAGTATCACGGCAGAAAAATAATATTCAATATCATTATAAAGTTTGCCCGCCAGAAATATGCATTTGCATGACAGAACATTTCATCAGCTGATTTGTCATAATTAATTTTGAAAATCTAAATGAATCGTCTTGTACCTGTCCATATTTCCTTAAATACTACACCTGTAAACACGTTTTAGGAATAATATATATTATATATCCATATTATCACATGTAGGCCTATTGAAGAATTTAAGACTTATTTTTTTTATATTTATTTATTTTGTTTGTAGTTTCTAGGTCATTGTTAATTTTATAAATATTTTGATATATAACTGACAATTAATAAATAAATAACAGTTAAGTTTCATGCATTTTGGATAGTTTTTATTTGGCCGGATGTTGACCGGATATTTTTTCATATCCGGCCGGAGCCGAATATCCGGTTTGGAAGCCGGATAGGCCGGATGCAGTAGCAGGACCGGATATCCGTCCCATCCCTATTATTTATGTTTAAAATGACCCAATAACCTAAAAAAAATAATTATAACTCGGCTCGAAAAAAAGTGATTTTAGCATTTGTTTAAAAAAATTGAGATTAGATTTTCGTCCGACAAAATCTTGATCCTTATTAGAGGCATGTCTCCCTCCTCACGTGAATATGCAAAAAAATCGCTTGGGACATTTTTTTCAAACGAATGCGAGGTTTTTGCCTTGCCTATTAGTGGTGAAATAAAACTAAGAGTCTAACTAAAACTAAAACTTGAAAACACCGGTGTCGTAATTTTTTTTTTTTTTTAAGAAGAATGTTCAACATTGAGTTTTTTTGCAGTTTTTCTTAAATATCTCCGATTGTATAATCCGTATCGTAATAAAAAAAAAAAATGAATAAATTGTTCACAACGAAATTGCGAGAAAAACTAAATTGTCCAACCTATTTGGTCAATTTGTCAAATTGCAAAACATTCAAACATTTGCGAGAGGCAATTTTTAAACAATTGGTGATAACTTGGAAAATGTACATAATTTAACGAAACTTGGAAGAATATACCCCTTGTGGGAGTAAAGCACCAAACGAAACTTGGAAGAATATACCCCTTGTGGGAGTAAAGCACCCAGCTAAGCTTCAAGTTGAAATATAATGCCGCCTAAAACACAGTAAAGATGAAAACTGAATCGTCGATTGTTTAGGGGCTACGTACAATATATTTTTTTCAGATTATTTCGACTAATTCTTTCCCAAGTCAAATACAAAATAAAAACCACTTGCTCAAAAACAACTTCTATAGCTAAATTAAATTTCTAAAGAAAATGCAGTGTTTCATAGTTTTAAAAAATTAAGTTCTATCACACTAAAATATTTCGCGGTAGGAACGTTTAAAATTAACAGCCGCAAACGCTTTTTATTAACAACTTCCTTGTATATTAAAAAAATACTCAGACAGAGACAAGTTGAAGTCAGACACGGTTAGAAGTATTAATAAATATCTATCTGGAACGCGTGCTTCAGTCGTTCTATTTTTATTTCCACCAAGATCTTTCATTTGATCAATTTAGCCTTGTTACAGTGTCATTGAAATGTAAATGATTAATTTATCGAGTGTGGAAACATCTCTTTTGTAGATTTAGATAATTTATGACGGAAATAATTCTCATCGTCGATACAAGGATATGCTAAGCAGTACCTACACTGCTCCTTAAAAATTAGGGAAACTATAGGTAAGAGTATAGTACGAAATAAACAGCTTATTTTTTCCAAACAAAATTAACACAGAACTTTCTGTGATCGACGCTTTTGGAGACATCGAGCTCTAAAATAGGTAAGTACGTTCAAAATATGTGTAAAATGTAACTATTTTGGTAACTAGGTACTTTCTTATTTTGATTTTCACGAATATTAACGAAATTTTCGATTAAAAAAAGGTACGTTTTAGGCAAAACTATATTACATATTAAAAACAAAAGGCAATAACAATAACATCCACAAAATATTTCAAAAAAATCTTATGCGGAGAAACACTAAAGAAGTTACATAAAAGACAGAAACAGAGTTTTGGTTATACGGGCCGCCATCATTTACAGATTTGAATACATTACGCACACATTTGTTTCACAACTGTAAGTCTACATACAAGAAATGTATCACCTGATGAGAATTTTCTTTATCGACATATTTTGAGAGCTGCGTATCAAATAATTCAAAGTGCAACTGCGATAAATACAGAAGGTCCCAATCTAATTGCTTTTGGTGGGCACTTGAAACATAATATTAACTATAAATAATGTTCGTCCCAATGTAAGTGTAAATCTAAAAAATGTATCAGAACTATAGTTGTGAGGGTATATGTATAAGTACAAGTAAACCATTGTAGGATGGCCAACAGCCGCGGCAGCCGCGCAGAGAGAGAAGAAATATCGTCGCTGTTGAATAGAGACAAGTTTCGTAACTATGAACGTAGTACAGTCGGGGGAAGAAGTTCAAGTAAAAGGTGCTCTCTTATTTACCAACAATCCGGGTATGTCATAGGCCCATTGATGTTTTCGATTGAACAACAGTTCTTTCAACACGTAACATTAATGTTTATAAGTAGATACTTCTAATAGGTACCATGTATTAAATATAAGTTATAAACTACAAGCACTTTTCTCAAGACTGTACCGATGTTTACACGAGGAAGGAACATAAACAAGTGAGCTCCGTAAAGGTGGGGTGGTTTCAACTACTGCGCATCCTAATCTCGTTGGCCATTCTAGGATGGTCGACCTGTAGAGTCGAGTAAACTTTAACTTGTTGTATACATGAGTTAATAAGTACACAAAGGTAAAGCAATGGCCAAGTTAATGTATACTGGACTATATTATAATAGGTGTGAATTTGCATAATATATAGACTGTTCCTTGATGACGTGCCAATATTTCAGGGTGCGATTCCTTAGGTAATTTTAAGAAGTTCACATGAACGTATGTCCGCAATGGCTTAAATTTTTTGCTACAGGGTGCTGAATTTTCTTTTTAATCGTTATTTTTTAATATCTCAGAAAGTATTTTAAACATTATTTTCAATTTTGGTATGTGCTAGCAGGATGTAAAACCACATATTTGAGCTAGAAATGTTATTTTATAGCTCCACCAGTAGAGTCCCTGCAAATATGTCCTCTGATATTTTTTACCAAAAAAGTGGTACGCCACTGACATTTTTCCATGTGGATATTTTTTCTGATTAGCCTGGTTAATTCCACAAGAAAACAGCCTCTCGCGTTTTTCTCGTCAGACGCATAATTCTTGATTAAGACAATTAAATTCGAATTGAAACTAATTGTTATTAACACTGATAATGATAATAGTATATTATTCAACGAGCATATAATTGATGGCTATTATTCACGAGGGTGAATAATAGCCATTATATGCGAGTAGAATATTATACTTTGTCCCCTACTATCAAATATTTAATATTTATTTAATTCATAAACATTTAATTTGCCCTATTTAAGAAAGATTCATATGTCATCACATATTTTTTTTCGGGCAACAAGTTTAATGAGGCGATTTCTGCAGCTTCCTTTATCTCTGGCAGTGTCAAAGAAATCTCATTTTCATTGTCAGTATCCATTTATTTAATTTTATTACTTCTTTTGAGTATCTAATATTTAAAATTATTGTAAATAACGTTGGCGTTGAAATCGCACAAATTTTGACATTTCAAATCAATTACAGAATTACGCGTTGGCACATTGTCATGGCTTACTAATAAAATAATACAGTTTGTAGGCACTTATGTAAATGGTTTGAAAAACAATGTTCGAGATTTCCGCATGTTGCTAACAGAAGATGCTTTGAAAAAAAACTGCAGTTTTTGAGTGTTTATTAAAGTACCTCTTCGGCATGTACCATTTCAATGCTTCCTAGAAAACTTAGAGAGACAACACTTGACTTTTGGTTGCTGCAATTTTGACATTTTAATTTTTAGTAAAATGTCACTAATTTCATTTCTTATAAACAACTGACTGTCCTTATTATTCACTGTAATCAGTGAATATTGAAATCATTATTCACTGCAAGGAATAATGGTTAGTATTATCCTTGAGGAAGCACATTGATAATGAATACATTATTTAATAGTCGTGGACAATAGTATATTATTCAACGAGCATATAATAGCCATTATATGCGAGTAGAATACTATACTTTGTCCACGACTAATAAATATTTAAAATTTACTTAATTCATCTTCATTTCATTTCTCCTATTTGAAAAAGGTTCATATATCAGCGTATATAATTTTTTGTATTTTTCGGGCAACAAGTTTAATTATGCGATTTTTGCAGCTTTCTTTATCTCTGGCGGTGCCAAAGAAATCTCGTCTTCACTTCAGTATCCATTTATCTAATTATATTACTCTTCTTGAATACCTAATATGTAAAATTGTTGTAAATAACGTTGGCGTTGAAATCGTACAAATTTTGACGTTTCAAATCAGTTACAGAATTTCGCTTTGACACATTGTCATGGCTTACTAATAAAATAATACAGTTTGTAGACACGTAGATAAATGGCTTCAAAAACAATGTTGGGGATTGTCGCGTGTTGCTAATAGATGATGCTTTGAAAAAAACTTACTAATGTAGTTTTTGAGTGTTCATTAAAGTACCTCTTCGGCATGTACCATTTGAGTGCTTCCTAGAAAACTTAGACAGACAACACTTGTCTTTCGGTTGCTGCAATTTTGACATTTTAAATTTTTAGTAAAATGTCATTTTTCATAAACAACTGACTGTCCTCATTATTCACTGCAATCAGTGAATAATGAAATCATTATTCACTGTAGGGAATAATTGACAGCATTATCCTTGAAGAAACACATACATAATGAGTACATTATTTAATAGTCGTGGACAAATATTGTTTGTCCACGACTATTAAATAATGTACTCGTTACGTATGTGTTTCCTCAAGGATAATACTATCCATTATTCCCTGCAGTTAATAATGATTTCATTATTCACTGATTGCAGTGAATAATGAGGATAGTCAGTTGTTTATAAGAAATAACATTAGTGACTTTTTCCTAAAAAGTTAAATTGTCAAAATTGCAGCAACCAAAAAACAAATGTTGTCTCACTAAGTTTTCTAGGAAGCACTCAAAGGAACACCTTCTACATTATTTTCCATAAACAAGAAGCACATTTAAATACCTACATTAATAGATTCTATAGTGATGTGAATATAATTGTCGAGTTCACGCATTTTCGCCTCTTCTTTTCCTACGTGATTCATACCACTTTGCCAAATTACCAAGGCAATAACTACGAACTGGAAATAATTGAATCATTTTTAATTCAGTAACGAGTTCAGTAATTAATTTTTCGATATTATTTCCATAAATGCGAAGAGAAATAGTTGACCTTTCTCTAAGTGACTTATTACTCTGTCCTTTCCAAACAGAGTATATATTTAGATGTGCAAGGTCATTCCAGATAATGCACATACCTACATATAATATGTTTCCAAAGCTAGATCTTCAAGTCGTGGGTTTGACGGTTTGACATTTGAGAAGCTAGATTCTCGAATTGTAGGTGGTGACTGTAATCATTTATTTGAAAAAGATGGAAAATTTCCACAGAACGTAAAGACGTTGTCATAACAAGAGCGATTACAAGCATTTTTTATTTTATATCAACGCGGGAACGTTTCGTTTTACTTAATTACTAGATGTACCTACGCTATAAATATGAAAAATCGTCACGGCTTAACGCGCCGCTTGCGTATAGAAAAGGACCGATTTATTGCATTCATTAGCGGTTACATTTACGTAGAAACGTTACCGTGTTTTTTAATTACTATTGTCAACCTTGTGAGCGGTATGTAAATTGGCAAGAAAACAATAAAACAGAAATAATGAGCCTATTACAAATTAGAAATTTTACGAGGAATTTTTTTGCTCTTTACAATCAATTGCGACACGTAAAATTTCCACTGGTAGAATTACTCTCGGCATGATCGGCTGTTGATAAATGCATTGGCGTGCCTAGAGAGTGAATGGAATAGGGTTCTTGATCGTATGTAATATCGCTAGTGGTTTGAATTTGATCAGCAAAATTTTTTCGAGAGCGTAGTTGTCTAATGTTTAATAGAGTGTAAATTGGCAATTTATTAACGCGCTTTAAAAAAGATAGAAGTGCATAGGTATAGCGTTATTATTTTTTAAGTATATTACTTCCACATCCACGTAGCGGAGTGGAAGTACATAAGTATAGTAATGGTAAAAATATTTTCGAAAATTTCTTGTGTTGAAATTGGCTTAGAATGTCATAAAACGTCGGCGAAAAAAAAATGTCTGTGTGTCGGTCGGTTTGTCTGTAACTTTTTTTTTGTGCGCGTTTTCTCAGGTACGGTTTAAGATATTGACTTAAAATTTGGTACACATAAGTAGGTACCATGACAAGATCTGGACCTGATCCAAGGCCTCACGTTTCAACTCCTCCATCACTAAAGGGGTTGATAAAATAAAATTGAGATATTTATTTGAAATCTGGTACACGTAGGTATGTATTATAACTATATTATATTTAAAGATGATTCCGTTGAAGGGGTGATGATAAGTAGGGGTAAATAAGAGAAAACAGGGTTCAGACTTTGCGAAGCTGAAAAAATTCCCTGAATTTTCCAGGTTTTTCATAACAAAATACATTAATTTCCATACATTTTCCAGTGAAGTAATTTTTTATTTGACATAAAATAATTCCTTGAATTGAATTGAATCAGTGAAAATTCTTAAGAACTCTATGGTTTTCCATATCGGATGCAGAATTCCCTGATTTTTTATACAATTTATAAAATTCCCTAATATTACCAGTTTTTTTTAAGATTCTTAAATTCCCTGAGTGTTCCAAGTTCTCCAGGTTTTCCATGCGTATCCGAACCCCGAAAAATAAGCAAAGCAAGCTGGTAAGAGTACAGATATTATACTTGGGATCTGGCGTATATACCAGAATTTCTCAACCCCCCACCACCTACCTCCACTCCATTATTAAAGAAGTTGATAAAACAAAGTTGAGATATTCACTTGAAATTTGGTATGTAGTGCAATGATATCTAATAAATGGGGGGGGGGGGGGGTCAAGCAAGAGTCCAGAAACTTCATTTTTGGCTAATACACTAGAAGCAAACATATTTTTTATGACAACTGCCTCAAATATTATATTATTAATATTCTATTACCAAGTATTTTCATACTATAGTATATTCCCATACCGCTGACACCGTATCAAAACAAATACATGCTCTGTTCACGTGCGCTTAGTTCACCAGAGCCCTTCTTGCGTAAAATTATTAAGAATACACAAAGAGTTTCCTGATCGATTTTAGAACGATTAGATATTAGGATATTGTTATTTTAAACTTGATAATACACTACCATAAACTTCAAATAGATTCACTAAACCGTTTATGAGTTATAATAATTCAAATGTTCGAATAAATGTAAATACACTTTACGCAAATTACATACAACCGAAGTCGAGAAAACCGCTGGCATTCTCCTGAAAATGCAACCAATGGAGATGGAACACGTCACGATCACGAGGCAATCACGCATATTTGTTGGTCTCAGCCGTCCGTGAATATACTTTAGAGTGCAAATATAATCAAGATGTATTTATTCCTTTAAAGAGACTTCAATGGTAAATCTGGATATGGAAGCAGTGATTCATCAGGCAGCGATTTTTTAACAGTTTCCGTTGGTTTTTAAGTTTATTTTTCAATTTTTTAAATGTTTACTATTGATCCAATACTTATAAATTCTATGGTACCATATTAGAAAATCTGCACCTTCCTATTCAATGAAATAGTTTCGCTACGTCTCCGGTTACGCCCGGCAGTTATGTTTCGAAACAATCATAGCCCAAGCGGTGTAGCTAATTTAGTGTATAAATCTCAAACATGTTCGGAGGCAGACGATTTAATTTTTTTTACTTAAGTTCTAGGAAGTATAATTAATAAAATCATCTAAAGTTTATATGATTTCCATACCGGCAACATAAAAAATAATATTCGAAAACTTTTTTTTAAATATAAAATATATTTTCATGCATTTTTAAGCAAAAATGTCCCTACAAATTTTTTTATTAAAGCCACAGAATTTCCGTAAAAAATTATTGAAGTAGAAACAGTGGAGCAAGCGAGATGCGAATCTGCGTATAGCATATATTTGCAAAATATTACCTCAGGTACGAAATATATTGTGAAATAGGCATTATTAAACATTATTCGTTAGAGGAAATAATAGAAAATAATTATTATCGTTGATATTAATCTATAAAAAGTCATACACAACATAATAGCAGTAAAACAGGAGTGGAGTGAAGCCGACGTTTCCGCGCCGGTACCTGAATACAGTGCTTTGTATTATTACACAGGTAGACAAATGTGCATTTTCACTATATTCTATGTATACGTGATACTCTTGTCATAAGCGTCTGGGCAAACCGAAATGCGAAAACTTCGACCATGTACAAAACGTGATATCATTTGTCTGACTATTTCTTTTTTGCTCTAGTGTTTACCTTCAGTCAGATGGTTAGCGCATAGGTAACGCTTTCGCTTATGGTGCGAAAGGTCCCGGGATCATATTTCAACGTCCGCTGAGTTTTTACTTCCCTCGCATACCGAAGGGAAGTATTGTATTCGAGAAAATGTCACCCTCCGACATTTTGTCGGATTCTGGCATTTCAGAACACGTAGATTACGAAAATATAGGTTTTTAAATTCCGTCTGTCTGTCTGTCTGTTGGTGCATTAACTAAAAAACTACTTGACGGAGAGCAGTTAAATTTGGTAAGTAGTTGATCCTACTGTCAGCGAAAAAATAGTTAAACTTTCACTGGAAAATATACAGGATAGACCGTCTAAAGGGATCAAATATTGGGAAAGCACTTTTTTTGCTCAATTTTAAAATTTCCTCGTTTCATGACACGCTAAACCTATTTCAGAAAAACAAAATTTGAAAATTTGTTTCACCATTTTTGAAAAATTTTTTACCACCAAAATAGATGAAATTTTTTTTTGCTTTGTTCAAATTTAAAATTTTTACGTTTCATTGCATTCTAAACCTATTTAAAAAAAATATTTTTTTTTATCATTGAAAAAAAAAATTCCACGAATAGATGGGAAATTTGTTTTTTGCTCAAATTTAAAATTTTCACGTTTCATGGCACTCTAAATCTATAAAAAAAATTTTTTTTTTTACCATTAAAAAAAAAATTACCACTAAAATAGATCGAAAATATTTTTTTCTTCAAATTTAAAATTTCCACGTTTCATGACATTCTAAACCTATTTCAAACCTAATTTGAAATTTTTTTTGCTAATATTTAAAATTTCCACGTTTCATTACATTTTTCGGGAAAAAAAATTGGAACATTTTTTACCATTTGGGAAAAAAAATTTACCACTAGAATAGATGGAAAAACATTTCTTTTGCTCAAATTTTAGTTTCCCACGTTTGATGCCATTCTAAATCTATTTAAAAAAATTTGAAATTTTTTTCAAAAAATGTATAATGTTCTTTTACTACTACTATAGAATAGAAGGAAACATAATTTTTTGCTCGAACTTAAAATTTCCACCTTTTATGACATTCTAACTCACTTCTACTTCAGAAGAAAAAAAATTTGATTTTTTTTTACCAACATTTTTAAAAAATTTAAAAAATAATGAAACTTTTTAACCACTACTAATACTTCCACTCCACTATGTGAATGTGGAAGTGGAATTGAAAATGTGACAGGTGGTAATAATATTTGGCATATGCAACTATTATAATTTTATTGAAAAATGTACATGGTGGTCATCCATGAAATAATTCATCCATGGTAGACATTTGTAAAGATATTTGCGCAAGCCTTCCATATTAGGCACCTACCTATTAGTATTGAATTTTTGCTGTTGGATGAGCACTCTATTTTTTGACCAAAAGTTATCAGGGTTTCTTTGTAATAATAGTGACAACTATATTCCGATTATTATTCTCCATGTCATTTCGTAATTAACAATTTTTTAGAGTGACTGCCATGCACGAATAAAGAGGGAAGTTATGTGTAAATACCTTTACCGATTTTTTTTTCTTTAATTTTGTAACGATTAATTCATTTTTTCACAAATACTTTTCTGATTCCTTTCGGTTTTCCTTCTTTTTATATAATAATTTCATTCTTTCGTGTGATTTGTTTAGGTTAGGTTAGTAGGTTTTTATTCTGATATCTAATTGTTAATAATTATTAGCGCCGCAGGCAGTATTAGCAGATAAAGAAAAGAGGGGTGCGGGTACGGCCTTTTTTCACAAAATAACACGAAATATTTCAATTTCTCAACTTACAAATTTACAAGGTAATACGCATGCTCGAAGCTTTCGCATTTCTGTTTACCTACTTATTCTATAAAATTTATATCATATTTCTTAACGAACTGCATTCCCGAGATTGTAAATATCGATATTTTTTCTTATCACGTGATGCACTGATGATTTAGAAAAACATGTAGAGTTATATAATTCTCTTTTTGAATATTTGAAAAGCTGGTGTGTTTTACTTTATAACTGAATTTGTTTTATGTATCTAAGTGATTTTTTTCCCTGAGTTACGATAACATGTATTTGTTTCGACAAATTCTGAAATTATAATAATTTCAGAAGTACTGTTTATTTAAGTTACAATAACTTAACCAAATGTAAGTTAATGAAGTTCAAACTGACACATTTCTAGAAAGTTTCCCGAAGACAAAAAAAATACGAACATTTCCTACGGATTATCATACAATATATAAAGAAGAGGTCATTTTCGAAATATAATGTAGATTGATCATTTGCTTCTATATATTAGCCTTATATTAATATAGAATTAAATACATAAAAAAGGTGAGACTTCCAGCTTTAAAACGATACCTTATTTTTTTAATATGTGTAAATTTTGTTTGTCTAGCAAAGGGTTTTTCGCCTCATGTACTGCAAAATGCACGGGCAACCTTGCACAGCACTTCATCCAATATCTCCACTTCACTATTTTTTTATGGAAAATCCGTGACAGACAAAATTTTTGTAGATACATTTTTTTGTGTGAAAATATAGGCTAATTCTAAACATATTTTTTATTTTCCCATACGTCGATTCATGTTAAAAATTTTGAACAAATTCCGAAAAAAAAGTTTTTGATTTGTTTTTTTTTGTTGTCGGTCTGGAAATCATGTAAACTTTACGTGATATTATTGCTTACCATCCAAAGTACTCATGAAAAAAAAATCATCCGCCTCCGATTTGTTTAGAGGTAAATATGACTGGGCTATCATACCACATTTGGTATACAGTTAGCACTAGCCGACCTTGCACACATAAAAACCTTGATGAGTATTATCCGCTTCCCATGAGACGCCTATGCTCGCGTGAAACATCAAACATTTATGCACACATACTACATTCATTCTCTAACGCATGTTTAAAAATAAAAATCCGCTCGCTAGCCGGGCTAAATACTAACGAAGTTTCAGATGTTTATCCCGAGGTGTATTCGATACATCAATGAACTACTAAAATTTTTACTGGCGATGACGGACGAAAACGTATCCGATACTTTGAAGTCTGAACTAATGAAGATGCGAGTCTAGGAAAGAGTGTGAAGTATGTATTATATCATTTTGGAAATGCTGAAAGACACTGTTTATTCCTGAAATGACAAAACAGGCGAGTTTGCCCTTGCATTTGAGTTAGCAACGGATTCTTATAGGAAAAGTTCCGCTGAACAAGATTTTCTTATGCAAAATTTTCCTAAACCGCGGGCTTCATGGTCAAATAATTGTTTAAACTATTTTTCTTTCGTTCTTATTTAATAAAATGAAAACGGTTTGACGGATCCGACAAAATCTTGATTCAATCGAAAGATAATTTTCAATACGTGTCGTTTGGTGTCAGGCACAACTCATTTTGTCTACCCGTTCATTTGTTATAGCCAAAATAAATTTCTTAATTAACAAATTGATTACTCCGAAACCAATGACATCAGGATACAGTTTTTTTTCAAAAAACATGCCTCTTGTACCAACGAATATACCATATTTTTTTTGGCCCGACATCTTCAATACTTTTTGATTGTTTAAACAATTGGCATAATTTGTTAATTAGCAAATAACTTTTTTTTTTCGCAGACTTCAGACTTCAAACCAACTAAACGATAAATATTGATGTCGGGAATAAGAACCATAGAAGTCTGCACGAATGAAACTTTTTGTTTTTGTTTATTTAAAGTTTAAATGAATTTTGCAAATTAACAAATGGAATATCTCGGCTCTGGGTAAACGTATCGAAATGAGGTTTTGTGCAATGAAAGTTTTTGGAAAAAGGAAAATTTTGTGATCAGAAAGAACTTGATCGGATAACCGGAACCGGAAATAAAATTGATATTGCGTGAGAGGCTCTAATTTGCTTAACAACTTTTTGGATACGAGGCTTGGTGCAAATGAAGTTTTTCCATCAACCACAGAAAGTTCTACAAAAAATATTCAATCCCTAAAGAGTTATACGCGTTTTTGACCCTTAAAAGAATCTTTCCCGCAACGCGAAAATAATAAGATTAGACACGCAAACGGGTGGCGGGTTCGATCCTCGGTGTGGGCAAATTTTTTTTTCGTCAAATCTGCTTTTTTCTCATGTAACCGAGTATTTTTTATGATAATAAATGTTTTTACTTTCTGACAAATTTTAAAATACCTCGTAAATTTTTTATTTTTTTTGCAATTTTCATTAAATAAATGGCTATCTTGCAACAAACATATCATTGTTCTTGTCCAACGAGGGTTTGTCGGTAGTTTTTGTTTTTTTTTTTACCACTTTTTGTGAAAAAGAAGGTTTGTTTTACTTTATTTGAGGGGGCTGTCTGTCGGAAAAAGACCAAAAATAAAATAATAATGCCATTAAAATAGTTAAATCTTTTGATTATTTCTCATTTACAAATTACAAAGTGTGTTTTTTCATGAGACGTGAACTTTTTTTCATTATAAGAAAAAAGTGAAAAATAAATTTGTTTTCTTTTTATTTCAATACGCTTACCCAGAGCCGAGATATTCCATTTGTTAATTTGCAAAATTAATTTAAACTTTAAATAAACAAAAGCAAAAAGTTGCATTCATGCAGACTTCTATGGGGCTTATGCCCGACATCAATATTTATCGTTTAAAGTTGGTTTGAAGTCCATCAAACTTTCGAAAAAAAAGTTATTTGCTAATTAACAAATTATGCCAATTGTTTAAACAATCAAAAAGTATTGAAGATATCGAGCCAAAAGAATATGGTATATTCTTTGGTATAAGAGGCATGTCTTTTGAAAAAAAAAAAAAAAACAATATCTGATCTCAATACTTTCGGAGTAATCAATTTGTTACTTAATAAATTTATTTTGGCTATAACAAATTAACGGATAGACAAAATGAGTTGTGCCTGGCGCCAAACGACGTGTATTGAAAATATCTTTCGATTGAATCAAGATTTTTTCGGATCCCTCAAACCGTTTTCATTTTATTGAATAAAAACGAAAACAAATTTGTTTAAACAATTATTTGACCATGAAGCTCGCGGTTTAGGAAAATTTTTCATAAGAAAATCATGTTCGGCGAAATTTTTCTTATAAGAATCCGTGGCTAACTCAAATGGTCGGTATAGAAAATTTTTGGGAAAAATCCCAGGCAGGCTCGCCTAAAACAGGATCGGTTCGTGACAACTCCTGAGTTTCCAAGGCATGAAACCATCTGCGTCGATGCATATATGATAATTTCTTTAAAAGAAAGAAATCAAAATGGATTCAGTAAAGGATATTAACGTTGATAAATATAATTTGCCATGAACGGCAAGCTGAGCTTTTACCAACCAAGTTGTCATCGTCAGGAGACGATTAAAACAGTTTTAATTATATTTCAACATAAGTTATTCAAAGGACGTTGAATAAGCATGGGATTTTTTCAATAAAATTTGGGATTTGCCGCAATAGCCCCCCACCCCGGACACGGAGGGGGTTATGGGTAAGGCACTTGAAAATTCTCGTTGCTCAACCTCCAACATGTTTCAAAATTTTGGACGTGAATTTTAACTTCATTTTTCAAATTTTTAAAAAATTATTTTTCATCGCATAATAGGTATGTTGAATAAATAAACAAAGAATTAGCCGATCGAGCAGGCGCTTGATTGAGCGTAAGAGGATAATAAATCCGACAAAATGACACCAATTTCAAGTGATTGGGGTATGAGATAATTTCCAACTAGTTTCTTTCTGCTTTTACATGGAATCACTCCTGTATAGCAAGCAGTCAATTTTACCGAAAATCTTATATTTCCTTACTTGAAGATATTTTCATAAATGCCTATTGGCGTTTGTATAAAAAGTAGACTTTTAAATAATCACCACTACAAGGAAACGCTGATAGGGAACACTATAATTTTTAACAGTGTACCTCGATACCTTTCCGAATCGGCCTATAAGAATGACCTGTCAGTTTACATGTAACAAACTTTTGAGTGTTACTGGTTCTTGGAATAAAATAAACAGTGATGCCAACTCAGCTGAGGAGACTTGACGTAGGGAGCGAGAAAACACTTAATTCCAAACTATCAAACGGAACGCACATGTATCTTACTCTTCAGTTATATAATTTTATTGTGTGCTCGATTCATATTTGAAACTCATACATTAATACAAATTTGATTCGTATATCAGAATATCGATTGCGTCTATCCGACATCACAATCTCTAATACAAGCATTAATAGCTGGCAGTTAAGTAAACAATCGAATGAGTCACTACCTACTCATGAAACATTGTAAAAAAATATGCAAATTGCGAGATAAAATGCTCCCACAAGCCAGTAGACGCGTATTAATCCGCGTTTGAAATATTTCATAATTACCGACGGTTTTATCTAAATAGGTATAGAGCTCGCTGACTTTATTATTATTACGCATTCTACCTTCAATACTTTGTTGCATAAATGTTGTCTTATTGCATAACATAAATAATATAATAATTAGGTACATACATCAAAAACAGTAATTAGGTATCTAACAGGCAAGTAGGTAAGCGTCTAATTATTGTAAAGTTTATCAACTATTTGCATAATATATAGGCGTCTATTTATAGAATAATTAGTAAGTAATGTTATCGTCGTTTCAATTTGCGGTAGTTAATAAATTAATTTAAGGATTTCGAGATCTAGTTTATTCATTTTTAATAAGCTATTATAGTACTGGAGTTGGGTGGCTTTTTTAGAAACTCATTCTAAGAATTTTGTATGAGTAAATTAATTATATTGAAGATAAATCATGTCAAAATAGACTTCTGATATATGCCAGCTCGCCATTTTGGCCATTGTTGAACATATACGTTTTTTTATGTAAAATCGTACATTTTTTCGTTTTTAAAAACGTGTAGTGTTAAAGAATCGGCAGTACTCGAACAGCGTCAGGCACCGCTGGAAATGTTTATGGAAAAGATTTTTTTTACAACTTTCATCTCAAACAAAAGTTATCGTAAAAATCTACTGTTTCAAAATCCTTTAGGTTGTGAAAAAATAAGTAGAAGTGATTTTTATTCGCCAATTTCTAGAACCACGAAATTTAGCGAAAAGAAAAAAAAAACAGCAACCTTCTACCTCATTTTGCCGCAAAAAAACTTATGCTCAAAGTTAAATACTCTCAAAAAATTAAATCAAATAAAGAATTTAATGACAATTAATAGTACGGGAGCTGGGTGGCTTTTTCGGCACCGTTTTATGCTCTCCGATATTTTTATCGTTCTATGAATGATAACGATTCATAGATTTAAAAAAAAATTGGAGCTTGGTTTATACACGTTCTTAACTGTACAGGAGTTTAACATTCTCCGCTAAGTAGAGTTTCTACAGCATCTCAGATGTATTGTTATTGTTAAAAGGTCAGTGTTATTTTTTAATAATTTGTAGTCACGTCATTTTAGCATGAAAACCCTCCCAAAAAAAGGTACAGGGTCAATTGACTTAATTTTTGTGGCAAAGAGTTCAGAAAGGCATTTAGAAAAAACAGTACCTTTTATTTTTTGGCGGAATACGAATTTTTCCTGATAAATTGACTCTACTTCCGGTCCCTCATTTTGAATTTACCAAATCAGGCCTCACATTCGCAATCAGCGACCTCGATACCCCCCGAGTGCAGATTTTCAAAGCCAAGATATCCATTTTCATTTCTTATGGAAAATGGCCCGATTTTCGGTCCGCCATTTTGAATTTCCCAAATTGGACTTCAGATTGGCGATCAGCGACCCCAAAAACCCCCGAGTAACCATTTTCGTCTAATTTTATGGCACATTGTGTATGATAACAAATTTGTCAATTAATTCAATTAAATTGGTCATTAATATTGGCCAATTATCGGAAAAAAAATGAAACCAAACATTTCCGCCAAAAAATAAGAGATACTGTTCTTTCTAAATGCCTCTCTGAACTCTTTGCAACAAAAATCAAGTCAATTGACCCTGTACCTTTTTATTTTGAGATAAAATACCAAAATGACGCGACTATTGTTATAAGCTTCCCAATTTTAATATAATCCCAGCTAAAATTATTGATCCTGCAACCGGTGCTTCTGATAAAAAAATATGCATATCAAGACTAAATTCCCATCAGAATAATTTCTACATGCATTTAAAAACGAAAAAAATGTACGATTTTACGCGAAGAAGACGTTTACTTGAGCTGAGGCCAAACTTATGATAGGCTGATATATGCGCCAAAAGTCTATTTTATCGTGATTTATGTTCTACTGAATTAATTAACCTAGACACAGTTCGTGAACGGCCACCTAGCTCCCGGATCATAAGACAAATACGAAATATGCGGATTAGATATCGATTAATAAAATTTTCATAATCAGTAATTTATCAATCTCACAAAATTTAGTAAGCAGGTAAGGTTTTTCCCTGAAGATAAATACGATAAAATAAATGTCTGTTTACATATTTTAGAATATCTACAAAAAAATTGATACAAAATTTTAATCTACAGAGAAAAATGTTATCATAAATAAATATACATAACACAACAAATAAAAATTATAAAACAAACAGATAATAAAATTATAGCTTGCTTTGTTACTATATGCTTTGGTAAATATCAAAGTATTTTATCGCACTAAACAGGTACACTCCCAAACAACATAATATATAGGTACGGTACTACTTCCGTAACGGTACGATGACAAGGACAAAAATGTTGAGTGGAGGAGGTACGTCAACTTGTCTAAATTTTATTTTATCAAAGCTTTTATCCGCCGGCGCCGCGCCGAGCGAAATCAAATTCAATCGCCGCCGCGCCGTATCAATCGAAATAAATACTTTTCGCATTACAAATATTTTTAATTCATTATTCTATAAATAATATAAATTGTACTTTCTCTACAAGGAGTCAGTCCAGTTTGCACTAATACTATTTTGTATGTATTGCTCAAAGATAATTTAATATCAGCATTACCAATAATTTTATTACGATTAGAAGTCGATGACTTTTTTAGTAGAAAACTATTGAATTGAAGCAAATATTTCGTACATACAGGGTGTCCCAAAAACGGGAGGTGTCTTCGGGAGTGTATAGTTTGGATCAAACTAACACTAAAGGTACCTGTATTTTTGTCCTTAGGTCTCCCCCTTCGTAGCTATTTCTTCAAGGCTGCCATTTGCGAGAAGGAGACATCCGATAAGGAAATATTTATTATCTTTGGCCATAACTTTATTCCTTACTACTTATATTTAAAAAATAGTATATTATTATATGGGCGATCATCATAGCCATTATTCACGACGATCATGTTTGAGCCCACGAGCCGTAGGCGAGTGGCGTAAATCTTTCGAGTGAATAATGGTCATAATCGCGAATGTAATACTATGCTTTTTCTGAATCTATTAGAAAAAGAAATTAGACAGCAATTTGATAGTCTTAATCAGTAAATTATATGCTCTACAACTTTGCTCTTCTGACATTTTTCACCAAAATTCATAGTTTTTACTCAAAATAGAGAAGAATGCGAAAAAGCGTCCATATACATGTATATATTTTTCAAAAACCACCCTTTTTTAGAACTGCGGGGAGTGAAAATCATGTTTAGACAATCCAAATGCTTCACTTTTTACGGGTCTCATAGTTGTGGGAATGTTTCCATAAAACAGCGATTTTTTGACTAATTTGAAGAGACTATTTACACTTATATTTCTAACCTCACTTGTCACTTTTCAACTTCTTCTTTCCCGCCATGAATCTTGCCTTATATATACTCTAAAATTGCATCTAGATCCATCTAGAGATTTCCAATTCCAGAGCAATATAACTCTAGAGCCATCTACAGGCTTCCAGAAGAGATGGCGTGTATTACTGGTTGCCTAACCATTTTTACTTAATTTCAGCTAGTTAGGGGACGGTAGCTCAGTGGTTTAGCGCGTCTAGCTTGCATACTGGCATACCTAGCGAAGCAGGTTCGATCCCTGCTCACCGCGAAATAATTTTAATTATAAAATTATCCCCAAGATGTGGTTCGGACTCCACTATAAACTGTAGGGCCTCGTTTCTCTTTACCTTACACAAAATCATTCTGGATTTTCAAGGAGTTACCTCGGTGACTTGAGAAGCGGTTAAGAAAACATTTTAAGAAAACATTTTTTTTTTTTTAAGTAATCATGGGCGTAACAGTCTCTACTTCGTAGAGGGTGTAATGCATAACAATATCTTAAACTGTGCTCAATGTGGTTTCTGCAATAAAATGTTCTACTACGAAGGCGGTTTTTAAAATAATAATTAGTGATATAGTTGAGTGCCTTGAGAGTGGTAAGCATGTGGCAGTAAGTCTCTGTGACCTCTTTAAGACCTTCGACTGTATCTCACGTGAGGTACTTGTGGAAAAGCTAGAGTTGAAAATGGCGACGGAAACAGATTTTTTTTAAATGATTTTAATGACGAGAAAGATTTTATGACAATTTTAGAACACTGCGTATTTTATGACATTTTAGGAGTATAACCCCTGTGCTTTGTACTATCTAAAAAAAAACATGCTAACTTTGAAGCCATGAATTTATATGGTCAAATGCTATGGAATCGAAAATGGTATAGTTTATAATAAGCAGGGCTCAGTTGTCAAAGCGTTATTTCACAATTTATGAGGGGCGTATTCAGACGCGTTTGTAAGAATGTTTTCACTTGATAAACACAAATAAAGATAACTGAAGCTTCGCCATTGTTAATAATCACTACTTTTACAACGTGCTGCTGACTAAGCATCAGTGGCTGTTTCCATGACCGTATTTTTAGGTAACGTGCCGTCAATGCTAAAATAACTGGTTAAGTAGTGAACGACGAATAGCATCAGGTTCGCCGCGCTTGCTCGTCTTTCGAGAACATTACATGCCGATCGTTCCAAAGTAACGTTATTTTGTCGTGGTACTCTTTGAAGCGGCCGCGCTTGCAAAACTTAAATAAATGGAACCTCCTTTCCTATCGCTACCGCTAGATGAACGTTATTTTAATTTGATGCGTTTCTACAAGTAATTGTCTGTGTTGTGAAACAGACAGTGACAAGTGGCAAGACAAACGCAACCTTGACTCGCACGATGCAATTCAACAAAGAAAACGCGGTTACCAAAGCGCTTGTTGAGATAAGGGGTCTACACATAACGTTGTGAATATTCGGGAAAACAGCAAGGATATGGATCAATTAGTATTATATTTTTAAAGCATATTTGTCACGTTCATCCATACCTAAACAAATGTATAACTCATTTTGTTACAAAATACGCATAGTACTTAAACTGAACTAGAGGCAACATTTAATTTGGATTTAGTGAAAAAATGAGAAGTGGGTTTAATATTCCGTGGAATAAAGGGGACAATCAGCTTTTTAGGGAATTCGTGGAAAGTTGCGTTGGTGGGAAATATGAAACATTAGCGTTACTGCGAAATCGACGTAAAGGATAAACTATATGTTGTGGTTGCATGCAATAATGTATTCGACATTTATAACAACTCTAATTAATTTTGATTGTGCCACCACGAATGAATAGTTTTGATATCCTAAGTGTTGCATTGCGTACTCATATCCCATCAAGATTTAGCACCATCACATTGACAAGGTATGACTATCATTTTTACACATGAAATACCTACGTAAATAAATACAAAGTAAAAAAATTCTTACATACGCGTCTGAGTACGCCCCTCATAAATGGTGAAATGGCGCTCTGACATCTAAACCACGATGATAAGTTAATAACTGCTTATAACTTCCCATGACAACCAAATCTTCGTGGTATCCCATTCAGGAACATCATCTGACATCCGAACCCCGATGATAAGTTATAACAACTACTTATAACTTCCCATGACAACCAAATCTTTGCGGTATCCCATTCAGGGACACACTGTATATGATGAAACAACAGTTATCGGTTCTGGGGTAATCGGCCTACCTCCAGATACTAATAAACAAATTTTGGTGTATCCAACCACCAACTGTGATTAAATGTGGTTTGGGTTATGATGAATGGCCTAATATTAGTGTTTTGGACGCAACATTTATTACGTTATTAAGTACATATTTGTATTTATTCTTTGGGATAAGTGTAATAAAACATTATATTATTAGACTGAGGTCCCATGACAAAAAAAGGTACCCCATCGAACACCTCAAATTTTAAAAGGTGAAAATGGTTGCAAAACATGTAAAAATCATGTTACGTCCGCCAGACTAGTAAAAATTTGTTGAAAATTTGTTCATTCTTATTTTTTATGAATTTAGTAAAAAAAAAAGGATTAAACTTTTCAAAATATCTGCTTGAAATTTTCGCAATTTGTGGTAAATAGCGAACCATTTTTTAAAAAATTTGTCTGTTTGACACTTTTTGTTATAAATTATTTTTTTTAATGAAAGTGCACTTCATAACACTTTGATATTTGTGTTAAAATGAAGTTTAAAAATCTCTCCTATCTACTACAACTTGTCTGACGGACAATTTTTGTTAATTTGTCAGACTTAATTTTGAATGCGTAGCATGTATCAGGACCAATAACACATTAAAAAAAACAACTGAAGTTTAAAATCTCTATGCATAAAAATTAGTCATTGATAAAATGTTTTTCACAACTTTTTTATTTATTGATCAATTTTGTTCAAAAACAATAGGATTTATCCTCTAGGTAACAGTAACTTACTCTGCAAATTTTAAAAGTCGTTCAGAATCCGATCATCAACACAGTGATATGAAAATATTTCCTCTACAAGCGATATTACTGGTTTTAGAAATGTACCGACCAAATGCAATAGGTACCTACCTCTCCGTTCTGTATTTGCGAAGAGTATAATAAGTAAGTACATCTAAAAGCAGTTTATTACAGAAGTAAATAGATAAAACTACTCCAATCATCTAAACGTGTACATTTTATTTTACTAATTTCAAGAGCAAAACTTCGTCCAGACAGATTTGAACCTTTGTTCTTCCAGCAGCGACGAAAAAACTTCCACAAACACCAACACTCCTGAACACTACCTCCAGAAGATGCCAACACTGTTGGCGAAGCGGTAGAACTTGCTTTGACATAAGTTTTCAACAATAGGTACCTGCAATGTGAACCTAAAGAAACGCACAAAATTCATATCTTTGGTATGTCATTTTTCAAAAAAATCCTCGAACAGGTCGATTTTAGTTTTGTAAATGCTACATTTTATTACTATACCAAAATTTATGACGTCATTGGTTTTTGAGTTTTGACGCCTTCATAATTTTTTTTTTAATGGAAACAGACATTTTTGTTTAGTGTTTTTGGTGGTATATTCCTTTAGCTTTCTGGTGATATGAAAAAAATTGATATTACCTAAACCATTCTTTTGGAAAAATGACATTTTATATAAAAATAGCTTACCTTTCGCAAATTCACGAGAAATGTTCCACTTTCTTATGGACTGATAAATCTTGTTACCTACATTTTTGTTTTAACTAGCATGAAAACATTTGTCAAAAACAAAGAAAATAATAAAAAAACAATCACCTTAACAACAGAGAGATACAGGCCTTTTTGTGTAAAGTATCGATAACTTCTTTTATTCCTGGCACGTGTGGTACCTCAGTTTTGTGACACTTCTGAAACAGTGTAAAACTAGTGAATGCAATGCCCCGTTTAAGCGAAAGAGAACGCGTAGAACTTTTGATGATGGTTGGATATGGTGATAGGCTGAGAACTCATCAGGAAGCATGTGATGTTTTCAATGCCAAGTATCCCGAAAAGCAAATTTCTAGATCCACTGTAAGTAGATTGGTGGCTAGATATGATGAATCTGGCAGTGTAGCTGACCTCCCTTGATCTGGTCACCGTAGCACAAGCAACGAAATCAAATTAAATATTCTTCTAAAAAGTGAGGAAAACCACCATATTTCAACGAGGCAGCTGGCTTTAAATCATAGCGTGAGTCAAACTTCTTTGTACGTCTATTGAAAAAAGAAAAATACTATCCATACAAAGTGCAATTAACCCACAAATTGAATGAGGACGATCCAGATCGGCGCTTACAGTTTTGTGAACAGTTGATGACCTTGTGTGATGAAAACCCAAATTTTTTAAAGAACATTGTATTTTATAATGAAGCTACATTTTCTTTACAGGGGACTGTACACCAGCATTACTGTAGGTATTGGTCACGCGAAAATCGTCATTGGACTCAGGAAGCCCATACACAGCGACGAGGCAAAGTAAACGTGTGGGCAGGTTTATTGGGACCATTTTTTTTTTAAGAAAATCTTACGGCCACAAGATATTTACAGTCTTTGCGAGTTGAGTTAGTGCCAGCCTTACCAGTTATGTTTCCGAACAATGAAGATGAAGATATTCCTGCTGAAAACGTCTGGTTTCAGCAAGATGGGGCCCCACCTCATTTTGGGATAGCAGTGCATTAGTTTTTTAGATAACACTTTTACTGAAGGTGGATAGGTCGTCGAGGTCCGATTGAGTGGCCCCCGTGTTCATCGGATTTAACCCCTTTAGTTTTTTTGTTTGGGGTTACTTAAAGTCAAGGGTGTATTTTAACAGATCGGATACCATAGAAGAATTGAAAGACAGAATTGGCTTGGAGATGAGACGAATTGCCCATGAGATGATTCAGAACAGCGTGCAAAGTGTCTACACCCGTCTTGGTCAATGCCAAATGGTTGGAGGGTCGCAATTCTCAATGGAGATGATTTCTTTCTCACGATTACTTATGTAAGGTATCAATCAATAAAAATTATTTTTCCCAAAAGAATGGCTTAGGTAATATCAATTTTTTTCATATCACCAGAAAGCTAAAGGAATATACCACCAAAAACACTAAACAAAAATGTCTGTTTCCATCGAGGGGTCAACCACTGCCGGGAATACGTGTACAAATTTTCAGGAATACCATGGGAATACTCGGGAATACCCGGGAATACTCGGGAATATCCGGGAATACTCGGGAATACTCAGGAATACACGGGAATACTAAGGAATACCCCGACAATACTCTGGAATACCCCGGCAATACTCAGGAATGCTCCGTAATACTTTGGAAATAGTGGAGAATCGAGTCAAGGATATGCACCGGCTCATAGTCTATATATATGGTATGATTAGTACCTATGTATAATATATAATACCGTCGCAAAATATTAAAACCGCCTCACTTCATATGCGGATGTCGGCCGCAATAGACCATTACTTCTTAAAATAGAAATCAGCAGGTAATTCTGGTATTCTGGTGTAATACGTCAGATTAAATAAAAGTTATTTTAACTTTTCAATGACGTGTATTGTGTATTACAGTATAACAATATGTATTACATTGATTGGCTCACTTAATGAATTTCATTTAGTAGTTGTGGATACAGCATTACTTAAAATAGGCGATATTGAAAATTTTAGATGAATCGGATATGTGGTTCTCGAAATATACGACTTTTAAAGGACGTATTTGAAGCGCGGTGCGTCACTCAATAGGGCACGAAACGGTCGCGTAACATACCAAAGGTCGCATTCCGCTTGAGATCGTCGGTTCCTTCTCAGTGTTCTGTGCGTTTCGAGTTAAAAATAAAATATTGTGCTGGACCCCATTTTTCTACCGGTCCGGGATCATCTGAAGCAGCATTACACCAATAGATGGATTAGTCGCGGATGTCCGGTAAACTGGCCACCGAGGTCTCCTGACCTTACACCTCTAGATTATTTTTTATGGAGTCATCTCAAGTCAGAGGCGTATAATGAAGAGTTCAATACACGATAACAGCGTATAGAAAATATTCTTACTGTATGTGATAACATTAGAAATAACCCGGAAGTGATTGATATGTTAGTGAAAAACATATTAAAACGTTCTCGTAAATGTATTGATGCTGGGGACATTCATTTTGAAAACCTGTTATAGTTTTAATTATTTGTACAGTTTTTAATTTTTTTCTTCAATTATTTAAAGTTCTAAATATATTTATTTTGTCAAAATAAAATTGCAAACTGTTGTCTTTAATATTTTCAAGTTATTCTCAAAAGGTGTATACCTAATATTTTTTTAAATTGTGCTTGTTAATTCAAACCTCTCCACTAACATTATTTTTCTTTCATGAAAGAAATGGAATGTATTAGTTTGGATGAAATTTAAAGTAAAAAAAGGTTAAAAACACTGAATGTCAAAACAAAAACAAGTAGCAACCTCTTTTACAGGGTACTTAGCTAAAATTAATAAAATAATGATGTTAGCAACTGGATTGTTATTTGTAGAAAATCAAATTTGGTCTTTCAATACTTTTGAAAATTTATTGAAGAATGACCATAAACGTGCCATCAAATTAATATCATAACATTATTTTATAAACTGGTCTATAGGCTTTTTAAAAGTTTACTAACATTTATCAAAAAATAATATACGGTGTGATGTTAACGACCCTAAGAGCCATATTTAAAGGTGGAGGTCGGTACTGGAATTACGTCAAATTCACTTAAGCTATTCATTAACCTAGAAGAGTATAACATGCATACCAAATTTTATCTAAATAAGTGCAGTCATTTAAAAAATATGGCGGACTGAAGTTCTGGTCAAAAACCATAAAACACCCCGTACCTCAAAAACGGTTCACATTCAACGGTATGAACTCAGCTGACTGTGCTCTACCTTCCACTAGAGTATGTCCGTTTAAATCTGCGACACCCTGTATATTTTTTAAAATCGATGTATTGGATTTAAACCATTAGTAGTTTTGTAATTATTAATTGTCTAATAACAGGTTTACAAAATATGAATCAATATGAATTTGATAGGTTTGAGGGGTTAACCACTACCGGAAATATGAGTTAAAATGTTCAGAAATGCCACGGGAATACTCGGAAATAATGTGAAATACTCGGGAATACTCGGGAATACTCTGGAATACTCTGGAATACTCAATATTCTCGGAAATACTGCGGGAATGCAGTATTCCTGGAATACTTGTACAAATTTTGGGCCAGTGGTCGACCCCTCGGTTTCCATTAAAAAAAAAAAATATGTCATAATTCAAAAACCAATGACGTCATACATTTTGGTATAATGACAAAATGCAGCATTTCCAAAACTAAAATCGACCTGTTCGAGGACTTTTTTGACAAATGACACATACTTACCAATGATATGAATTTTGTGCGTTTCTTTAGCTTCACACTGTATATAGGTATTAAGCATTGCTGGTGAAATGATGTTTAAATAAACTATTCGAAAGAAATTACCTAGCAGCCTCCAATATAAACTAAGTATGAGACCTAAGTAGGCATTATTCCCTTTATTAATACAAATGATTGAAGATTTGACATTTTTCGCATTCATATTTCTCAGATTTTCTAATCTTTTAGGAAAGTAGGTATATATCATATTTATTTACCTCATTAACTCAGTTTCGACATTATCTGGAATGAGAAGTGGACGTCATAAATGCATAAATAATCTGTATTTTTACTGCTTGCCTTCTACAGGATAGTACATATGGCAAAGGTACTAAAATTGTTGTAGGTAGGTATGCATATTTATTTAACAATTGTAGGTATACAAGTGACATTTTTCTAGGCAGCTTAAAGCTCCATTTTACATGACCAAGGCTCTTTACAGTTTTATGGGTATTTCCAATTACCAGAAACATTTCCTAAGTATAATAGCACCCCACGAAGAGAGGATACCTATTAAAGCCCAGACTTGTAAAAGCAAGAAACTTGTTGGGTCTGTGTTCTCTAGAATTGGCCAGCTTTGCACAATACCTTACCTTCTTTTATTGGCATAATTTCTGGAAAGTCCGTTAAATTAAAAATACATCGACCTAAAAACTTTTCAAAAATGGAAATAATCATCAACTTAACATCTTGAATATTGGCTTTTCGGTAATCGGAATATAGATAGGGTGACTTTCGCCTGTTGTGCTACACTGTCAGCAAGAAGTATATAAACATTATTGTCATATAATCAATAGAAAGGGGCGTGATATAACTACATATTTATTATTTTTGACATGACTTTTCCTCGTTATTATTTACCTGCATATAAAAAATACAATCGGATTACGAGGCAAATTATACCTGTACTCTACCTAGGTATATAAGTATCTATACGTATATCAAGATTTATGAATAAAAACAAATATTATGCTTTAAAAATATCCCCAATTAACTTAATTACGATTGATTTATGATGGATAGTTACTAAATTATTATGTTGCAAATCTCATACTTTTTCTAAAATTACTTTGTATGATCTGAAAGTGAAGAAAATACCTAAGTAGTCCACCAGAGTAACATTATTTCGAACATTTCACTACATTCACTGAAACAATTAATAAGTATTGGCGCAACGTTATACCTAATTATTTTCCTGTAATTATTTAAGTACCTAGATAAACAAAGTTCACTACAGAATATGCTCTAAAAAATACCAACTTACTTAATAATTGTAAAAAAAGCTAAGAACACCACGCCATCAAGTAAACAAGTTAACTTGGTTCGCATTACTTAAATATTTAAATGTAAGTAGTTGATTTGATAACGAAATATACACATAATTAATGAATACAAATTTAGGTTACGCAACAATTATAATTTATTGTAATCAAAATATTGGACTTTCACATATACCTACTTTCTGAGAATTTGTAGATACACCTCAACAGATTTACAGAAATCAAGGACGGTTTGCTTCATCAAACTTTAATTAATCAAGCTCGTTAGATGGCTTGTACTTCACGAAAATACCATCAACGTCGAGATCAGCGTAGTTAAACGAGGTGCAAAAATTCAAGTAGCGAAGAAAGGCTTTATTTTCGCAGAAATAAATAAATTAAGACCCGTGTTTATCCTACAGTAAAGGTATACTTTCATTTGCCTTTCATGTTAGTCGCGGGACACGATAAGACAGGCCGATATACCCGTTCATAAAATGCGGGTCATTGCCGCACAGAGAGATATACCGGATTGTTAACAATTTTTACTTATTGGCATGAAAAGTGAATGCTTTGTTTAGAACAATTATTAACGTCGTTGACAAATTCGTTTTGTAATGACACATCTGACCTACGTCAACTCAAAGTTTTTTATGAATATTAGGTTAATTTTAAACAGAAGTGTCTATATTTTTTCATTAATTAAGATATTAAATTAAACTATGGGCGAAAAGGCTGCCAAGAGCTTCTACCATTGTGGATGTTCTTTGAAAGTTTGTCGTTGAAAGCCGGCAAAAACACAAACATGATTGGCATATCCAATGAGATATCAAATAAAGCGGCTAACTATTAACATTTGCCCGCTATTTTAAAACAACTACATAGGTTTTACAAAACCCGCTAAATTAATTTGTAAATAATGTACCGTTGAAAGCCTTCCACTAATAAGGATTATTTTAACGCATTAAGTAAGATGCTTACCTTATAACTAAACCGTGACAGAAACAAAGAGAAGCTTTCGGAGCCACGCTGCTAGATTCCAAGTTGGAGGAGCTTTCTTATTCCAAAAACACACAAACACGGCCACTTTTTATCAACCATAAGACACAGAAATGTATATAAATCCTTATAATTTACACTGTTTTACAATGTGTTAAAATTATAGGCCACTTTCGTAAATTTCTTGTATAACGACAACGCTACTGCTCACTTACTATCCCCACTTCGGCACATCAAAATGGCGGACGCGCACTGTAATAATACCGTTCGTTCGTTGCTTCGCCAAACGTACACCCCCCCCCCCTCCCATTCGTGTAATAATTTCTGAAATTGTTAACAAACTACGCGTGTAGAATGCAGCACTTATAAAGTGAAGTGTGTAATAATTATGCCTTTTACTTTTTAACAATAACTTTCAAAATATTAATACATTTTCCGTACTTAGTTAGGTAGGTATAAGACATAAATAAATTTCATCATTGAAAATACATACTTGTCTATTTGAAGGAGCAAATTGATCTTAACTTTTATTAAAAAAAAATAAGCGAATAATATATAATATCATATATACGATGTGTAGGAATATTCTTAAATTAAATACATGTTTTGAATTATTCTCGAGGTAATAAAATAAAACTACGCGTTCAAATTAGTATCATATTAGTAACAAATTGAAAAATAGAAAATTTGGCGATTTCTTTTGACAGAGCTACTAAAAAATATTAATTAATATATTAGAATCGTTTTCTTTGTCCACACCGCCACACCTTAATAGGTATATTTCACAAAAGTGAACATCTCCTCCAGTTTAGTAATAAGTAAGGTATTAAACAGTATTAATAATTTTTTTATTAAGTGTATGATAGAAGTAATAGTACACTCTACTCTCCTGTTTGAAATGCCTCTTAATTATAATGACAAGCCTTTTCAACACTGATAGTTATTATTGCCTTAAATGCCCAAATATGACTTATTGTTAGATATAAGTAAACATTTTTAATGCCTAAACCGACATTGCTGTAAATTCTTACACTCTTAGATTAGGAAAGTTACTAGTCTAAAGATAATTGTTACACACGAGTGTAGTAGCAGAGAACAAACCTAGCTTCTATCGGCCCATTTACAATTGGCATTTCTGGTTTGTTTTGTGGCTATTAAGTTGGTGTTCCTGATTTCAATTCCCGCGGTTTTCGTAGTGTCACTTTTGTCAATTTTTAATGTCGTTTGTGTCTAAATTATTATTTTTCGTTTATTAACTACATTTTATCCCATTCCATCATGTCCATGTCCCATGAACCTTTGCGGTATGCTCATGATGAAGGACATACAGATGTTTGCTACACAGATGATGGAAAGTAGGTTTTTAATCTTTGTTGGTGCACGATAAAATTTTTTATTTTCTAGTAAATTTATAACTTGTGGAGCTGATGGGGACATTAGAATCTGGTCGACTGTAGAAAATGAAGATCCTGTTCATAATTGCATTGGAGAATGGGCTCTCTCGGTGCGCCAAAAGGGAAATAATGTATATGTCGCTACTGGTAGCAACGATATTCAAATCCTTACTTTGCCTGACGGAGACCGAGATGGAGTACTTGACAGATTTGTTGCACCAATTAATCACATTGCAATTGGAAAAAATAACCAAGTAAAAAAAATTTAAAATAATGGATAAGTACATTTCATAATGTGTGTTCTTTCAGTGGATAGTTTTAGCTGGAGAAGATATGGAAGTAAAATTGATAAACCTAGAAAGGTCAGACAAGGAAGTAATTATATTTAATGATTTATCAGGACCTTGTTTGAGCGTAGCCATTTGCCCTAATTCAAAAATGATAGCAGCGTCTTCTGGAGATTGCAAACTGCGAATTTGGGATATTGCAACGAATAAGTTATTCAAGGAAATTACTTGCTTTCCCAAAGTCAACAGTTTTTCGAACGCGAAACTTCTATGTAAGACGATATTGAATGTATTTTATTAACGGAACAACTTAAATCTAAAATCTTTACAGGTCGAATGGATTTCGAGCCTATTAATGGCGAACAATTGGCATATCCTGATAATAATGCAGTTCTTCTTTTAAACACTAATGATTGGTCTCAGAATTCAAGTTTAAGTTGCGATGAAGTACATTCGGCATATTCGATAGTGCAATATTCACCTTGTGGAAAATATATTTTAGCAACAACTGTAGAAGGTGATTTTGTTATATGGGAGGTGTTTTCAAAAACAGTTGTGAATATAAGTAAGCATCCGAAATCAGTCTCTATATGTGGACTGATGTGGAATCCAAAAGGTAAATAAGAATAATACATGTTTTCTATTAAGTAAAATATTACAATATATTCAAAAGGTCATCGGCGTATACATAATATGATTTATATGTAATATATTTATTTAAGTAGGTACATGTAAATTGTTGACGATTAATTTTCAGTTTTAGCGCTTTATATTTTTATTTCGAGTACTTTCCGCCCTTTCAGTATATCTGATTTTTTCAAAAGAATTGATGTTATAATGTCTGTCTGTTAAAAGGAAATGGAGAAATTGTATATACAGATGTAGAAGGCCAACTAGGTATTGTTACTGGCGCCATTCAGAACAATTCTCAAGAGAAAAATGAGTTGCAACCCATGGAAAATGATGCATTCAGTGACAATGATGTGGATTTTGGAGGTGTACAGTTTGATGATGATGACGAGGATAATGAAAATGCCGTATCTGTTGAAAAATTAAAGAGACAATATATGGGAAGTCCTGAACCAGAACTAAAAAATTTTGAGGATGGTAGGTGTCATTCGCTAGAGTTGCAGGAGATGCAACAAAAATGATTCCAAAGTACATGCGATTGGTGTCTTCTATAATTTATTACTTGCAAATGTCATAATACCAACTGGGCCCGCCTTATCTTATTCATTGCATTTTAGACTATAATGTTGCATATAAACATATTTAATGTATTTGACTACACTGTAAGAAGTTTAAGAAAAACTATTTGAGATTGGAAGCAGTTTTGTTGCATTGGCTACTATTTTTTTTTTTTTTTGCTAAATAATGGATAAGGATGATAAATTGTCTGGGAAATTTTTCTGGAGACTTAAAAAATTCAGAACTGTATGGCTAGACTCATCTGCCCGAATTAAAGTTTTATTATTTTTAACATTTCCCAAGTAACATTTTTAGACGCAATCGTAAACAGATTTTCTCGTTGGAAACAATTTTGTAACTATTTCGATTCCTATGTGAGATACAATTATTTAGATATATTTATAATGTTTTTCTGAAACTGTTACCAATTCTTCAACTTTTACATATAACACAACATGAACAACAATCATATCGTCACTGATAATAAACAATTGTCTGAAGTTTTTGCAAGTTATTTTTCTCATACATGTAACAAAAAAATTATTGAACATTTTGGCCAAAACCTTTCTCTTCCATGTACTTTGTCCGTCAGCTCTTTAAACACAATTCTCGTTCCTACTTTTACTGAAGATGATATTGCTGATATAATCAATAGGATGGAAAACAAAGGCTGTCATGGAATTGACTATATATCCCCCAAATTGATAAAAATAATCCAGAATTATATTATATGTCCCTTAACTAGAATTATAAATCTATCTTTATAGAACGGTGAATTTCCTGAGCAGATGAAAATTGCACTAGCTTTCCCACTATTCAAGAAAGGAGACACCTTACAAATAGATAACTATAGACAAATATCTTTATTACCTGAATTTTCTAAAATCTTAGAACGCTGTGTTTATAACATTATTATAAAATTTGTAGAGCAAAACAACCTATTAACAACCAATCAACACGGGTTTCGAGCAAAAAAATCTGTAGAAACAGCAAGCTACAACTTCTTAAATTACATTTACGCTGAACTGGACAAGGGTAAACTTGTAGTCTCAATTATGTTTGACTTAAGTAAGGCCTTCGATAGTATTAATATATCATTTGTATTGGACAAACTGTATTACTTAGGCATAAGAGGTCCTCTGTTATCCTGGATCAATTCATATCTTCAAAATAGATCTATTATAATAAAAATTCAAGAACAATTTTCAACGCAGCATGATGTCCCGATTGGAGTTCCTCAGGGGTCAGTTTTGGGTCCATTGATTTTCTTACTTTATGTTAACGACCTGCCAAGATTTGTCACAAAAGGGAAGATCACTATGTTTGCGGATGACACAACTGTCACTGTGACGGCTGAAACTCCTGAAGAACTACAAGCAAACATAAAACTGGTGTATGAGGAAATGGATACATGGTGTCAAAGAAACAGGCTAATTCTCAATGAAAGCAAAACGAATTACATTAACTTCTTTATTAGAAAACAGCTTTCCGCAGAAGCGCAATTACAATTTAATTTAAACTTCTCTGACAATGCCAAATTCCTTGGAACTTGGCTTAATTCTAATCTTTCATTCACTGCACACCTGGACTTTGTCGGTGCCAAATTAAACAAAGCATATTATGCCATCCTTCAAATGAAACCGTGTTTGGATCAAAAGGGCCTTATGAATTTATATTATGCCTTTGCGTATAGTCATCTATCATTTAACGTTTTTTTCCTGGGGACAGACTACAGGATGGGAAAGAATATTTATTTGTCAAAAAAGAATAATCAGACTATTGTTTAACCTAAGTTCTCGAGAAAGCTGCAGAAGTACATTTAAAGAAAAGCGAATATTAACGTTCCCATGCATTTTCATTCTAAAATGTGTTACTTATGTAAAAAATTACTATTCAGATTATAAGAGCCAAAAAGATATACATAATTATGAGACACGACATTCTAATACGCTATTGCTTAATAAATATAAAACAACTACATTCAGAAAATCGCCATATTATAGTAGTGTATTTCTATATAATAACCTCCCTGAACATCTAAAATCAATTGCATCTTACACAAAGTTTAAATCAGAAATAAAAAAATTTTTGATTGATGAATGTTTCTACACATTGGATGAATTTGTAAATAAGTTTAATTCTTAAATGAGTAAAAATGTGTTAGGAAGAAAGGAAAAGAAATTATGTATTATGTGTCTATTGTCCCATATATAATTTTATCTATTTTATAACTAAAATAATCTTGTCTTAATATTTTAACTGTTTTTTTGTTTTTGTGATTACTATTTTATATACTGAGCTTTTATCTATGTACCAGTAATGTTGAATATTGTGACCTGCCCTTTGTACTGTGTATGTTAGTTTGGGCCAATAAACTATTCTATTCTATTCTATTCTATTCTATAGGTCTTGAACAGTTTAGTAACTGTTTCCACCATTAGATAACTGTTTTCGGAACAGTTGCTTAAAGACCTTTTCAAGACATACAGCACCTTATTATCAGCACATTTCTAAAACCGATAATATTGCACGTAGAGAAAAAATTTTCATATCACTGTGTTGGTGATCGAATTCCGAACAACTTTAAAAATGTCCGTCCATCCGTCTGTCTGTCCGTCGCGTCACGATAACTTAGGAACGAAAAGTGCGATTGTATTGAATTTTGGACAGAAAGTTACTGTTCGCTATAGGAAGAACCCCTTTTGAACAAAATCTATCAATAAATAAAAAAGTTATTAATTTTTTAAAGTAAAAAAATATATACATATATTTTTAATGTTTTCTAATGAAACTAAAAATGTCTAAAATTAATATTTACAACAACAAAAAAACTGCGAAGAGTATTCTATAGAATGTGCAACAATTATTTATTTATTTATTTATTTATTTATTTGACACTACAGAATTAAATACAATTCCAATTGGTATGTTAGCAATGGGCTTGTTCCGCATTTTTTTTTTATTTCATAAATCGAAAGTGCAAGTATAAATTAATGGATCTACAAAAAATCAGAATCTTATTCGCACGTTTAGTATCTTAAAAACCATTACAAATTTCCATCTCGCGAAAATGGGGCGTGGCCAGGCGCTACGTCACTATACGCATAGACTCGGCGATCTCAATAGACTTGATGCTCCTTATTGGTTATAATTATAAGTGTTTTCGAAGTATTGTTTGTTTTGCTTACTACTTGACAGTAGGGGAGTACAATTTTGTGAAATGTCAAAAAATTACAATTTTCTCTCGCTCCTGCCAGAACGAATTTTCGATTTCGACGCTGCAATTTACGATTATAATTCTTCGTCGACCTTCTCCTTTCCGTAGACACATAGAACGAACTTCCACTCGACGTATTTATTTAGTTACCAGCGTTTAAAAATTCCGTGTTTTCGACTTTTCAGGTTGAATTTGAAAGGTCCCAGAAAGCCATTTTTCTTACGTCACTGCGTATAGTGACGTCACAAATGAGCGCTCGGTTTTTGCAACTATTACTAATTTCAACTCCTTATATCTCGAGAACGGAAAAAGTTAATAATACGAAATTTTAAGTGTATAATGAGAATATCGAGTACTATATGAAAAAGTATAAAAACCATATAAAAAGAATATCATGGAACAAGCCCATTTATATCTAATTTAAAAAAAAACTATAACTATCTGACACAAACAGAGAGTGATTGAATATGGGACAACAATATAAATAATATGAATAAATGAAAAGGACGCAAGGAGAAAAAAGCACATTTATTTAGTGTCTCATAACAGCTTTTTTAAGACTATATAAGCTGGTGCCAAACAGATCGTATGAGGCAAAATTATCGTTAAAATTGGATTCCATTCCATCACAAAAAGCTTGTTGCCCACAGTTAGACCTGTGAGATCTGATAAAAAATAGTCACCTGTGGCGGGTGCTACAGGGGGCAGCATGAAAATTAATTTATAAAAATGGAACATTTTACATTTGTTGTTATTCACACACATGTAATTTTTCAGGCACCAGCTTAAAAAGTTATCTATATCTGTTTGAATTTTGAGACAATCGTCGAGAGATTTAATTACACAATAGAATTTTAAGTCATCTGCATACAGGAGAACTTTACAGGTTCAAAATACATTAATTACATTATTAATAAAAAGCAAAAAGAGAACTGGACCAATATGGGAACCTTGAGGGGCGTCTGATGTAACACTTATTATGTTAGACACTTTGTCACAAATTTTTGCCTGGCTTTTAGGTAGGAATTAATCCATTCCAGGTAAACACCGGTGCTTCTCAGTTTGCATAATAGGAGTTCATGGCAAACGCTGTCAAAGGCTTTAGACAGGTCCGTGTAGATAACATCAACTTGTTCACATTGTTCAAGGTTGTTCACCAGGTAGTCATGATATATTGCCAAGGTTCGTAGTTGTTGACCGTCCCTTGAAAAACCCATGTTGCTCATAGATTCATCTGTATAAGTATAGATTCCATACAGGAAAAATTGTGATTTCTCTGTAATTTTCGATGTTGGCTTTGTTGTCTAATTTGAATATAGGCATAATGGTACAGGTTTTCCATTCGGTAGGGACAATACCTTTGTCTAAAGATTTTTGAAATAAAATTTTAAGAGGTTCTGAGAGTGTTGATGAGCAATTTTTTAGAAGTACATGTGGTATCCCATCCGGTCTGCCATTTTTATTTTTATCCGGAGGTATAAGTTTGGCTTCAATTTCTTCCGTGGTAAAAAGGTGGTGGCTGAGAAAATGAATGTTGTTATTGTCTATCATGATATTTTCAGTAGAAATATTATGAACAAAGTAACAGTATTCAAAATGCTTGGCAAAAACATTAGCAATATGTCTTGAGGATCGTCCAATGACACACCATCATATTCCATGAGTTTCGGTAAGAGAATTAATATATGACCAGAAATAGTTAATATTGGTGGGAATCATGAGTTTTGTGTTAGAAACATATAAGAGGTAACACATATCTATATGGTATTTAGTTTCTTTTCTCAAGTTTGAATATTCGAGATAATCACTCTCAAGCCTGCTTTTTTTATATTTTTTATACAGTTTATTCTTGGTGGCCATAAGTTTCCTTAAGTGAGAGTTGTACCATTTTGGGTACATATCAGAGACCATGTATTGTTTAGGAACAAATTGATTAATTCCCGATAAAAGTTTATCATAAATCTGGGATACTATGCTAAATTGATACATTCATAGGTAGATAGGAAAAACCAGTCAGTATTTCTCCAGTAATTGTTTACTTCCTGAAAGTTTGCTTTATGGGTGAGGAATACCTTTTCAATGTGTTTGTTTTTAAGGATCTCAATAAGAGTAATATCTATATTAATTTCTAATGGAGAATGATATAAGTCAACTGCACTTAATTATATAAAAAGTGCAGTAAATCGGCGAAGAGTATAATAATAATAATAATAATAATAATTTATTGACCAACGGTAGATACATCTTGTATATGTGGTAAGTCAGAAGAAAGTACAAAATATAAATATAAATATGAATAGAAAGAGTAAAGAACAATTATAATACATGAGTAACAAACAACACAAATATGTCAAATAGATAAAATAAAATATAATATAAAACATAAATATAAATAACAAAGAACAAATAATTATAATACATGGGTAACTAACAAACAAATATGTCAAATGCATAGTATAAAATATAATATAAATAGCATCATCTTCCATCAATAAAATCAGTTATACTGTAATAGCCTTTATTTGCTAGATATTCCTTAAGTTTTATTTTAAATTTAGAGTTTTGTGAAATATCTCGAATTTCTTTAGGAACAGCATTGTATAGTGTTATGCAGTTATAGAGGGGTGACCGTTTGAAAGTGCTTGTGTGGTGAATCGGTATACTCAGAAAATCACCATGTCTTGTTTTGTAATTATGGTAATTTAATCTTTTTGTAAAGTGGCTTAAGTTATTTTTTGTAAAAGTTACACATTTTAATATGTATATCGATGGTGTAGTGAGGATACGTTGTTCTTTAAATATTTCTCTGCAACTTTCGTTTACTTTTAGATCAAAGATTAACCTGACGATTTTTTTTTGGCAAATAAACACTCGTTCACATTCCGGAGCTCTGCCCCAAGCGAGGATATTAAAAGATATATGACTGTAGGCCATAGAATAATAAATATTAATTAAGCCCACCTTATCGAGAATTGATTTTAGCTGTAATATTGCAAAATATGCTTTACTTAGTTGATTACACACATGGTCGATATGTCTATACCAGGATAGTTTTGAATCAAGTAAAGAACCGAGTAATTTAGCAGAGTCTGATAGCACAATATTTTCACTAACCATGAAATTTTCTGGCAAAGGTTTTTGGAGGTAGAAGTTTAAACAAACAGTTTTTTTTTCATTCAGAATAAGTTTGTTTCTTTGACACCATGCACTTAAAGAATTAGTTATGTCATTGATTATATTATGTAGTTCCTCAGGAGTATCGGCAGACACGGTAATTGTTGTGTCATCTGCAAACATTGTAACATGACCATGCTCTATGTAGTTGGGTAAGTCGTTTACATACAACAAAAACAATAGCGGGCCTAACACCGAACCCTGAGGAACCCCAAGTGTCACATTAAAAATGTCGGACTTTTTTCCCTTCAAACTTACCCTTAAGATTCTATTTTCCATATATGAAATTAGCCATGAAAGAATGTTGCCTCTGATGCCGAGGCTATTTAATTTCTCATTTAATATGTCTTTGTTGACTGAATCAAAAGCTTTGGACAGGTCGAACATCAGTGAGACAACATACTTTCCCTTGTCCAAACTTTGATAAACATAATCCAGAAGATGACAAGAAGCAGTTTCGACCGATTTGTTTGATCTAAATCCATGTTGTGAGACTGTTAGTATTTTATTATTTTCTACATAATTGGATATTCTGTTGTATACTGCTCTTTCGGGTATTTTCGACAGAATACTTAAAAGGGAGATTTGTCTATAATTTTCAAGATCGATAGGGTCACCTTTTTTGAATAAGGGAATAACAGTTGCTAATTTTAGGATGTCTGGAAAAATCCCAGCATCTATTGATTTATTTATCAGATAAACAAATGGTGTGAGTATATTATTTTCAATATTCTTTATTATTTTTGTCGTTAATCCATCATAGCCAGATGAATTTTTATTTTTTAGCTCAATAATAATATTGTGTACCTCGTTTAACGTAACAGCATCAAAATACATTGAATTTACAAAGTTACAATTTAAAGTGCATATATAATGGTTAGCTTGTTTATAATTGAAATTTTATGCCAATATGATATTGACATTGTTAAAAACAACTTATGTCTCCATATGTTTTTAAATTGTTTCCGCTTTTTCTATACCTATACATAGATATAATGGCATATGTAAATATAATAAAATAGATTTTCAACGGAAACTGTGAGAACTTTTTTGCAAATACTTATGTATATAGTTTTACTTATAACCTTATCCTTTACAATTACCTATTACCATCGAAAATGGCATAGTCTAAAAATAGTTTTGTGCTACAAAATAGAAAAACTGAACAATTTAAACATTCTTTCAAATATTTCAATACGATATTGTGAAGCAACAACAGCATTAAAGAAGCTAATGTGGTACCTATATTAAAAGACCAGCTAACAAATCTTGCAGCTGATGTACTTGCACCTCGATCAGATAATGTGACAAAAATAGAGGAATGACCTATTTCGATAAAAAATATTGAAAAAAGTAAAAAATTGTAACAAAAAATACACAACAAAAAAAAAATCCCGGTAATGTGTAACGTGTTGCCGACATTTCTGAAACAATTTTAAATTGAAGAAATTATTTCTCTTAAGGACTAAGAGAACGTAGTGTTTAAATTAATGTAATTTTGAAAGTAATGAGTAATAGCATCGATCGAAGTGTCAATTTTATGCCATTGTGAAGATTACCTTCTTCCAGTTTATGTATCTTAATGTTTTAGAATCTTCTCATGCTCCCACGCCCAGACCTCGCACGCCGGAAATCCCTCTGCAGCAACCCTTCATGCCATCCTCAACTCCGGAACACTTGGATCCTCGGTATTTATGCTGGAACGACATAGGAATTATTAGAAGGTACGGAAGTAATGGTGAGGAAACCGGTTCAAAATCGATAGAGGTGGAGTTTCATGATACTACTTTTCACAACAGCTTGATGATCCAGAATTACCAAGACTATTCGATGGCTTCTATCAGTAAGGCTGCTCTAGTTGTGGCAAATTCCAGGTAGGAGAAGACAAGTGCCTAAACTTTAATCTAATTAGTACACAAGACTTTACAAGTACTTTGAGGTAATCAGCATAAGGACAAAATAAACATATTTTTTCGTTTCCTTACTGATGCTGTACGGAACATGAAAGCGGTAGCAGAATTTTGTTAGAAACATACATATTAGCCTTAACAGATATTATAAGTTTTATTATGGATGAATTTGAAAATGGAAATGTGATCATGGAGTCATATTTAGATCGATCCAAGGCCTTTCCTCCAAAATACTGTTAATGAAATTAGAAAGTTATGTTAAGAATAGGTATCAGTGTGTCAATGATACTATGACGGCATGGAGTTCCACAGGGATCCATCTTAGGACCAGTTTTGTTCATAATATATGTAAATGACATATCAACCAGTCTTTCTTGTAAAAACATTCAATATGCTAATGGTACCACCTTACTTTCGATTGATAGAAATTTGAAACATATCAGTGTATCGGAGGAAACACAGTTACAAGCTCAGGATTATTTTAACAATATTAAATTAAAGTTAAATGGAGACAAAACTCAAACACTTATTTTCAACTTAAACCCTCATGTTTGCATCGAAAATAATAATCCTGTACAGTGTTTAGGTCATTTTTGATAGTAAGTTAACTTGGGAAGCTCACATTGATAGCCTATCCAAAAAGCTGTCAAGTTGCATCTATCTATTGAAAAGTATAACAAATATAGTCAATAATAGTGTTGTCTTAGTGACATACCTTGCTCTATTCTATGGCGTAATGTGCTATGGTATCTAACTCTGAGGAGGACCTTCACATGCCTCTAAAATTTTAAAATTGCAAAACGAGCAGTAATGACCATTACAAATTCTAAATTTAATGACGTAGATTGTTATTTAAAAAATTAGGTATACTTACCTCCACCTGTCAGTACATATTTGAATGTATTATCTATTCAAATATCCATCCCTAATAGCACAAAATATTAGATCAATATTGAACCAATATATAGCTTCATTTTTTCATTTATTGAAGTATATTAATAGTTACAGGTATAAATTAGTACAAAATATGAGGAGCAAACATGCAGAACCCAATAAATCCACTTCTGGAAATTTTCGAGTTAAACATCTATTCTTGCTAATTCGGATGCACTCTATCGATCTGTGAAGTCAGAAGCGATCAAAACCATTGAAAACTTAGCCTCAATATGACCATTTCAATCAAAAGCCGATAAATCCGAGGGTATGTTTGTGTTTCCAAGGATTTCTCTTATGTTAACGTTTTGTTCATTTATTATTTTTCAAATTATATTTTTTCTATTACCATTTTTTTCTGTGTTCATTAATCATTTTTTCGCAAAAGCCTGAACTGGAAAATGTTATGTCTTTCAAATAAATCCTAAACAACAACAATTTTCACGCAAAAACCGATAAATCCAAACCAAAAAATTTAGGTGACTTATTTTTTTTTTGCATCTAAGACCTCTGTAACGGTCACGTTTTAAAAGAATACCCAGTGCCTTACATTAAATAAAAGAATGTCTAAAATGTGTGCATTTATAAAATTGTTTTTGTACGAAAGTAAAATTTTATCTTCAAGACTGTTTGACCTTCAACTCGTTGCAGACGGGGACAGGGGGTGTTGTTCACTTCGTGCAGGTAAATTTTCGGTGGTTTTAGGCAGTCGAGTTCTGGCTACAAGCCGGTATACAAGGGAGAGGTGAATTGGACCTCCCCGATTTGATAAAGTGTATTTTAACAATGTCGTTATTTGCGAAGGAAGATAGTAAATTTAACCGCCCTCAATAATTAAAAGTGTATTATGAGCTGTCGTTTAGAATGGACGCAAGAATTGTTTGCGAATTTAAGTTTTTGGCACAGGCACACAAAATTAAAACATGATGCTAAAATAAGTCTTAAGGGGTGCAAAATTCAAATCTTGCCAGGGGCGCTCATGACCCTAGCTCCAACGCTGTTACTGTTTACGAATATGAGGTCCCAAGTTATATAAAAGAAAGTGGCGGACATAAAATGATCTGTCATTTATATACCATGATAATGCATCATGTGTGGGAACTAGTGATGTCAAAATGAGGGTTTGTTGTGTAGACTTACTGCAGATGCAGCCAAATAATAAAGTCATCTTAAGGGTTGTAAACAACTGATAGGATTTACTCCACAGTAATCAATATTTATGTGATGTTTTCAGCCAAGTAAATGTAATTCCTCTATCAGCAAGTTCCAAGGAATGGATGTTGAAGGTAGAAGAAAACGAGGAGATTATTCTGGTAGCAGTGTCTGAAAATTTAGTTTGTTTTGCGATGGCCAATTATATCGTTAGAATATGCTCGGTTTTTGGTACCCAAAGAGCAGTTGTCTCGATACCGGGACCGTTGGTGTCTATGGTAGCATGCAAGAATCAACTTATGGTAGCATATCACTCGTCAGGTGTCAGAAAGGGAGATCAGTGTATTGCAATCAGACTGCTGAAGTTTGAAGGTAAAGACGATGTTTAGTCAAATATGCAAGACTATTTTTTCACATTTGTCAAAAAAATTCTATTTTTATAATATATTGGTGTGTGAAAAAAATACTCATATTATATTGAAATTTTCAACATTGTTCTTAAATTTTTTTTCCAGAATCTTTACAGAAAGCAGTTTTTTGGCGACCTGTTATTTTTTATAAATTGTTATTAGTTAATCTAAAATAAATTTTTTAGTTTTTTTTTTTTTTAGACTGAATCAGATCTCACAGTGAAAGGGTTTATGACACTTGAATCTCATGTTACAACATTTTTCTGTAGTACTAGATTATTATTATTATTATAAGATGGCTAAGGTTCCATATCTTGCTACTTCAGAAAAATCTTGCACATTTTGTTCAGTAATTGCAAATATTCTTTTAGGGCTTTCAGTGGATAGTAAAGACATAAGCTCTGCTCTTGGGCCTGAATCTACTTTAATGTGGCTGGGGTTCTCCGATGTTGGTACTCCCGCCATGATGAATTCTCTCGGGATGTTAAGTTTGTATCCGCATATTAGCAACACATGGATACCGTTTTGTGATACAAGCCGCCATGTAAGTTTAACTATGGTATATGGAATCCAATCCATAATTCTTACATTTTCGCAATTAGAAATATTCAACGGCACTTCTTAAAAAAGTTATAATGTGAAGCGCTTCGACTAAAGGATTTCCCCATGACATTCATTTATTTTTAACTTTGATAGCCTTAAAGAGAAGGACAACTCAGCCAAAAATTGTTTTATATAAAAATTATTCACAACTACATTAAGTGCACATATCCACGATCATATTTTATGTTGTGCATCGTATTGCCTCAAGGCACAATGAAACATTTTCACTTCATGCCCCTAAAACTAATGTACTAATACAATCTCCCTTTTTCCAAATCTTTCCAAACTATAATAATGTAAATACTTAAATAGATATCTTTAATACTAACATCCACAATATCTAACAATTATTATGAATACTAGATAATTTTTTTAACCCTTCACCGCTCGTGTCCTTCCGCGTAACAGCAGTACCAGCACTGCCTTGTTTACACTGCACTTGTACCAACTGAAATTTTTTTCATTAAAAACAACGAGTGACTGAGGGTTAAGTATATTAATACCATTGAGTTAGAAGGTAGGGAGAAGCTGTCACGTGATCAAAAACGGCATCATTTCGCCATCTTGCTACTACTTTTCCGCCAAATAGTGACAGTTTGTTTTCCGTGCAATTTATTGTGATTTTTACTAACACTTAATTAAATGTTTTTTAATATACTCAGGTTATATATTTCGTAGAATAGAAACAAATGGTTTATTTTAGGTTAACATTGCACATTTAATATATCAAGGTAAATAAAAACTGTTAAAACTCTTGCATTTATTGAAATGAACATTTATTTACGTTATCCAGATAGACCGTCTCGTTGAGGTACACAAGTTCTTATTATTTTAATTAGTCCGGGTGTGGCAAAACCGCCATATTGTTACTACATTTAGCCACGCCTATTGATGCCGTTTCTGTATAGGAAATTTGTATAGGATGTCTTCTCCCTACCTTCTAACTCAATGATTAATACATACCGGGTGGCCACGAATCAATGTACGCCTCCAATATTTTGGTTGTTTTTGTATTTAAAAATTTGGTTTTTGGTACAAATAAATTAGACAATAAGTAGGCTACTTTTAGACTAACAGGAATAAAAATATCACTTCCGGTTGAACCGGAAGTGACATCAACTTTTTTGTCTTGACTGTATTTTTTAGATGGTTTCTCATTAAGCATGAATTTCTAAGTGCAACAGTTTTTTCAGATTTAAAAAATTCCAAAAAATAAGCGAGATACGAACAATTTTTTAATTTTTTCAAAATGGCCGCGTCAGATGAATGCGATGTAAGAAAATTACTAAGTAGGCTATGGAAATTATTAGTAAGGTTGTAGACTTGTCTGTAAAGCAGAAAATAGGTGCTTGAATTACTGATAGGTACCATATATATATTTTTTTTTCAAAAAAACGGAATTTCATTTTCATTTCCGTAGGGGTCCTATGGAATTTTTTTCTATTTCTTTTATTAATCAGAAATAATGATTCATAAACTATAATTTTTTCACCATTAATCATTCCTTAACGATATTCTTCATAATAATAGAAGTATTTTTAAAAAGTAAACACAAATTTCACAAGAAATAATTTTAATAGGTATAACGTTACAACCATGAGTAAATTACCAAGAATAACAAAACTATTTAAAACCTAAATTATAATAAACCATTATAAAAATTGTTCAAACTGTTCACCGTCATGATTAATACACAGAGTAGCGCGACTTATCGTTGCACGTCTAACATTCTGTAATTGTTGAGGTGTTATTTGTGCAATTTCGTGTCAAAGTCTTTCTTCCAGACCTTGCCTTGTGGTTGGAGCAGTCATGTAGACTATTTTTCAAATGCGCCCAAATAAAAAAATCGAGTGGGGTTAAGTCAGGCGACCTTGCAGGCCATCTGACTGGACCATGGGTCCCAATCCAACGATCTGGAAATAATTGATTTAAGTAATCCCTAACGATAATAGCATTGTGTGGTCCAGCCCCGTCTTGTTGGAAGTAAACTTCGTCAATATTGGTATTGAGAATTTGATTAATCTGTGGAATTATTATATTTTGGAGAAATTCTAAATATCTTGGTCCAGTTAGAGTTTCGTTAAACATTATTGGACCTATGATATGGTCGCCTAGTACGCCTAATCAAACATTGAAGCTAAACCGCTCCTGAAACCGCCCCTGTCTCATAATGTGAAAATTATCAATTGCCCAATATCGAGTGTTGCTTCAATTAAATAACCCAAGGTTTGTAAATCTTGATTCATCAGTGAACAAAATGTTTTTGATATAATTCTCATTTCTTAATTGGTGTAACTGTAACCAATTACAAAAGGTTATTCTTTGTTGATAATCATTCTCATACAAAAATTGATGCAATTGATTTATAAGAACGATAGCCGTGTTTCTTTAAAATTTTCTGGCTGATTCTTTGGAAACTGGTAATTCATGTTCAGTTTATCTTATCGAAATGGTTGGATGAACAAGCACTAAAGCTAATACATTAATTTCCGTTTCTTCACCTACAATAAATCTTTCTTCAATTTCTACATTAGGTTCAGTTCTAAATTGTTGTTCTCGGAGGTTGTCTTCTTTCTGGATATTTCCGTCCATACAGACTTTGTGCTCTAGTTGCATTACGTCGAGTCTCCATAAATAATGATCATGTCAACTTTTTCATCTCTTGAATAATTTTCAGCCATTTTATATTAATTTTCTTGTTTATAACAACTTTAATACACTTGCTTCAGAAAATTAGTGAGTAAGTCAAGACTAATTCAATTGTTGCAAATGTCTGTCATTTTCATGGCTATCTGCAATTTTGGATTTAAATGTAGATAGGAACCTTATTAAAATGATGTGTTGGCGCTTACTTTTTAAAAATACTTCTATTATTACGAAGGATATCGTTAAGAAATGATTAATGGCGAAAAAATAATAGTTTATGAATCATTATTTCTGATTAATAAAAGAAATAACACAGTTTCATTAAAAAAAATTGCATAGGACCCCTACGGAAATAATAATAATACTTTATTAACCATTCAAGATACAAATAGTACATATGGCAAGTCAAAGTGTACATGAATGTATGTATAGAGTACAATTCATGAAATTTAGCAATAAAATTAGTAAACTAAACCAATCAACAAAAAACACATGAATCGACGGTAAATTCCGTTTTTTTGAAAAAAAACTAAGAATACTGGTACCTATCAGTAATTCAAACAACTATTTTCTTCTTTACAGACAAGTCTACAACCTTACTAATAATTTCCATAGCCTACTTAGCAATTTTCTTACATTGCATTCATCTGACGCGGCCATTTTGAAAAAATTAAAAAACTGTTCGTATCTCACTTATTTATTGGAATTTTTTAAATGTGAAAAAGCTGTTGCACTTAGAAATGTATGCTTAATGAGAAACCGTCAAAAAAATAGTCATTCCATTTAAGAAAAAAAAGTTGATGTCACTTACGGTTCAACCAGAATTAATATTTTCATTCCTGTTAGTCTAAAAGTAGCTTATTATTGTCTAATTTATGTGTACCAAAAACCAAATTTTTAAATACAAAAACATCCAAAATATTGGGAGTGTACATTGATTCGTGGTCACCCGGTACTTATATGTGTTTGCTGTCTGTATGTTTACTATGATTTTATAAATATTTAATATTACTTCTTTTAAGTTTTGTCTTCAATTTATTTGTTTTATATTATACAGTGAGGTCCATAAATAACGGATAAATTCATTACCTATGTTATTTACAATTTATGAGTAAAATCCTAAAACATGTCAATTTTTAGTTCTAAAATGACACCTTTAGTATAATTTTATACCTCCCCCTTCAACGCTTTTGGAGTGATAGCTACCCTAAATGGAACTAGGGTGCATGTGATAGCTCATTTGAAAGGGTTTTCAATTCTCTCTCTAGCAATATAAGACTTTGGATTTCTCTAATTTTTTTATTGAAAAATATTACATTTTTAATGTTACTAAGTAAACAGAAGAACATGAAACAGTTGAAATCAAATGTTCAAACTGGGCGCTCGTTGCTTCTTAACAATAATAGAGGCAGTGCTGAAATTCTTCTAAAACATTTTGTAATGTTTCCGGGGTGATTTCTTGCCTTATTCTGTCTTTTAAATTATCGACTTTATTTTGTCTCTTGAGGTAGACTTTCGATTTTAAGTAACCCCATAAAAAATAGTCAAGCGGGGTCAAATGGGGAGAACTGGCAGACCACTCAATTTAACCGCATCTACCGATGCACCTATTGGGAAAAACTTCATTGAGATAGGCTCTTACTTCCAATGCAAAATGTGGTGTAGCTCCGTCCTGCCGATACCAAATATTTCTAGCAATTTCATTAGGGTTAGGGTTGTTGTCATCTGGGAAAAGCATTCTTAACTCTGGAACTAAGAAATTTTGCAAGAAGTCCAAGTAACGCGCGCCAGTTAATGTGCTATCAAAGAAATATGGTCCTATAATTTGACAATTTATAACCAAACCGTTCACTTTCTCAGGATATTGAATATTGCAGCCTCCACCATCCAATGTGGATGACCTGTACTCCAGTATCTATAGTTCTGTTTGTTGACTATTGTATTTAAGACGAATGTTACCTCATCAGAAAAAGAATGTTTTTTATAAATAACTGATCATCATGATTTGCCAATCGGCCATCAGAGTCATCAGCGTTAAGTTCTTGAACCAAGAGTTTTATATGGGGGTATTCTTCATTTTTTAGAAGACGCAATATGGACGTTTTACTAACATCATTATCGGCGGCAACTTGTCTTGTAGGTTTATGTTGATTATCTTGAATATCTAACAATACATTCAGTTTCTTTTCATCGTCTAAAATGTGTTTCCTACCAGATTTAGGAATATCTGTGGCATTTTCAAATTCACGAAATTTGCTTTCTGCTCTACTAACCCTAGACCGAGAAATGCGACGGTCAGAATACTTAGTATTGAAGATTTCGCATAACTGCTTCTGCGTTCTTGTTTTATCACCAAATCGTAATAGTATCAAAATTTCAATTCTTTGTGTAACCGGAAGACTCATTGTTAAAATAATGATCAACTTGACAATCAGTGATAAATAACTAGAATTATGAGGTTCCATATATGCAGCAAATAAAGAAATTATAATTTTTTCCGATTGTTCAAATTTAATTTTCTTGATGAAGAATGTACACAATTCAATTACCTTATACTGCTGGATAATGAATTTTAAAAGGGTAGCTGTCACTCCAAGGGGGTTGAAGGGGGAAGTATAAAATGATGTTAAAAAAATGTCATTTTAGAATTAAAGATTGATGTGATTTATTATGTTACTCAGAAATTGCAAATTTCGTAGATAATGAATTTATGCGTTACTTATGGACCTCACTGTATGTATAAATAGTCTTTTATCCGTACATGTATCTATCCTTATTCTGTAAATGCAACTTGGTCTGTAGGATACTATAAGTAAATAAATAAATACCATAATAATATACTTAAATATTTTTCTACAGAACAAGTGTCTGTCTGACGGTTTCTTCGTAACAGCGGTGTTTGAATCCTACCAAGCAGTTGGCGGAATTAAATGTAAGGGCTCTGTCTATCCTGGATTCACACCAAGACCGACAATGTGTGAATTACCGTTGGAACCACCATTTGCGGAAGCAACTACTGAGAAAACTCAGATGGAAATGAACCTGTTTACTTGGTCTACATTGCAAGTCTCCGAGACTGAGAAAAAATTTAAAGAAACAGCTTTAAAAACTTTTGCGGTAAGCATTTATGGATGATGTTTAGAAATGTACAGTTGTAATTTAGAAAGTACTACCCTCTTGGGCAGTAACGCACTGCAGAGGCAAATATCCCTTGTAGGGGGTCACATTTATAACTATTAGTTCAATAAAAAGACAAAATATAGAGGAAAAAGTTAGAATGTTGCATACTTATATGTTCAGTTTTACTTATTTTTTTAGGTACCGATGAATCTACCTGAGGATCCTCAGCGACATTTTTTTTAAAGGTGATCGAGGGGGTGGCAATGGATTTCTTGTAAATAATGTTTCGAAAAATAAGCGTTTCTGTGAAAAATGTTAAACTTTTTAAAGCCAATAATTCAGTTATTTTGGGACTTGAGGCATGTTCTTTTCTCATGAACATTTTTTTTTCTACAACTCCTATTTTTTGAGATGTTAACAGGAGACATAAATATCTCCTTCCCTTGTCGCCTCTTCAAAAGAATTTTTCCTCGATTCTAAGGTAGATCCATCAGTTTCTGAAAGAGCTAATTAAGAAACATTTGTGCGAAATTTCATTGATTCCGTAATTTTTTCTTTATATTGCAGTAAAATGGATTCGAGAATTACACAAATTGTTAAAATTTTAATGTTTCAGTTAGCTTGTAAGAATGATTTGGATCAGAGAGCTTTAGAAGTAATGGAGCTATTAGGAAATTCGCAAATTTTAACGTTAGGTTTGAAATATGCCTCAAAACTGGAGAAAAGAAGACTAGTAGAGAAACTAATGGACCTTGCTGTAAATCTGTCTGACGAAGCTGGTGATTTAGGTGTAGTTGTAGGTTTTACATGTTTTTGGATGGAGTTGAGTTGGCTTATATCTTTAATTTTAGGAATTATCTACTCCAGAACCTACGGCTATAAAACCAGCATATCGAAAATTAAGTTTAAGTTCTTCTAAGTACTCGTCAAGGCGTAAATCTCAAAAAACGCAAGAGGTAAATAATGTTAGCATTTAAATAATTAATTTTTTTGTTCTAACACTTAATCCATATTTAAAAAAGAAAGGACACACATTTTTATATTTTAAATAGACAATATTCCTTTTTAAGTACTGAAAGCATTTGATTTTCTAGGCAGCAACTCCTGACGTGCCAAGAAATGGGGAAAATCTGGTAAGTTTTTTAGTACAATACAATAAGGGATCTAAGAAAAAAAAAATTTAAATATATTTTGCAGGAAGTCTTGACGCAGCTTAACCCTGCTGGTGAAAATACACAATCTACAGATGAGTCGGTAATCAATACCCAGGTATGAGTTAAGTGTTTGCCATTTTCAAACTGTTCTAGAAACATATAGTGATTTTTTGGTTATCCCTAAATATATTTGGGAACATTTTAATGTAAATAGATTTTTACTTTTGCTCAACTTTTAATTTAATATATTAGTTTTCTTAACAAAATTACAATGGACTCAATTAGTGTGACGTCACACGATTATGCAACCCCTATATACTAGTGTCATGACACACGGGTTGCCTGCCAAGCATACTGAAATTTGACCCTTAATGCATATGTTTATAAGGCGACATTTTCGGGGATAGAAACATAGCATACAATTTTATTTTATTTCTCCCGTGTAAGAAATATTTAAGAGATTTCAGTTATCATATTACATGGACAAGGTATCGGTAAACATACACGAGTATAAAGTATTACAAAAACTGTAAACAAAAATTAAAATAAAGTTTTTATAACTCATACATAGATATATACATTTTAACATATTTTTTGAATGTGAAATAGGTATTCGAAGTCCTTAAATATTTCTTCCAGAGGAGAAATAAAATAAAGTTCTATGCTATGTTTCTATCCTCGAAAATGTCGCCTTATAAACATATGCATTAAGGCTCAAGTTCCAGTGTGCTTGGCAGGCAACCCGTGTGTCATGACACTAGTATATAGAGGTTGCCTAACTTGTGACGTCACAACTAATTGAGTCCATTGTATGCCATTACTTTAAAAAATTATTCATTCGGTAACCAGTGGCACGTAATACGTTGGTAATTGGTGATCCTAGATGGAAATCTAGAATCACCAATTAATTTCCACATAGTAATGTGTTTGGCAATTCTTCCTCAATTTTGAAGAAAATATAACCAGGGACTAAGAACGGATTTACAATACATTATTTTACAGTCATATTAATTTTTATACAATTATAACACTTGTGTTTATGGTCTTACAAAAAAAAAAAATTACATATTTATTATAAAATATTTGTTGTTCAGGACATCTTTCAATAATTCTCTAAACTTAGTGGAGAATTGCGATTTATATTGTTACGAGTTTCCGTCCCTAGGAAATACCCTATATGAATCCTGGGTTTCAAAATAATTTCAACAAGAGATAAACACTAACAGTTTATTTACTAATTTACTGATTACACAATGACAATACTTCTAACCTCACTTTTTCGTTACCAAACTTTACTTTAATAGAACTTCTCCTGCGCCGGTAATCGCACCTTATATACTCTGAAATTGCCTCCAAATCCATCTAGAACACAATCAAGAATCTTCTCCCACCACACTCTAGAAAAGTCTACGAGTTACCAGTCACTCACTATTAGGCATAGGCTTGTCCAGTTTCAAGGGGGTATAATACATAACAATATGATCACAATATCGTAGTTGTATTAAAAATTTCAAGCAATGAATTAATGAAAATGTGAAAGTGGTGTTTTACATGTTTTCAGATTTTGTCTAATTATCTTTGTTGGCATCTTAGTCTTAGAGAAAGGAAAGTAGAAGGTGAACTATTTTTTCTGAATTATTTATATTACCTGTCATTGGCACCCCCTAATGACACCACGGTAGTTTTATAATAATTAGTAACATTTGCTCTGTGGCAGATGGCATTAATGTCGAAGAATATTATTGTATTAGAAAATTAAGAACATTAACTACTTATCCATTAACAAATGTAAGGGTCACAAAATGCACAATTCGAATCGAAAAGGGGTTCTCTTTTTTCTTAATTAGGTAATATTATTTCAATGAAATTGGTGTAGAGTAGATTTTTAGTGCAATTTTCAAATCGAGCTAGTAGGTTGTAGTAGATTTTGACGAATCATAGAGTAAAGTTGTTAAAAATAGTGGTCACGCTGGCACCGTGCTGTAATGCTATTGTTCCCTTTGCTCTGAGAAACAGAGCAATCTAAAAGTTTCAAATTCAGAAGTTCTTAGTTTAGATTAAAGAAAACAAACAAGCTAACCATCATACTCTTCACCGTACTTTTTATATAATTGTTGCATATATTCTATAGAATACTCTTCTCAGTTTCTTTGTTAATAAAGAAATATTTGCGAATAGTATAATAATGTTAGTTTGTATTTTTAACGAGTGACGGCCTTGTCTAACTGCAAGATGAATGAAAGCCGCCAAAGCTTGGTCCATAATCTTATCACATTTGTGTCAAATTTATTGCCGTTAAGTTGAAATATGATTTATAAATAGGGACTATAGCCGGTTTGCAATGTAACAATTTTATATATAAAATAATTAATAACTTTTTTATTTATTGATCGATTTTGTTAAAAATAGGGTTCTTCCTCTAGGTAACACTAATTTATTGTCCAGATTTTACTACAATCTGACTTTTCCTTCTTAAGTTATCATGCTTACAAGAAACATGACGGACGGACGGACATTTTGAAACTTGTTCAGAATTCGATCACCAACACAGTGATTTGAAATTTTTTTCCCTACGAGCGATATTACCGGTTTTAGAAATGTGCCGATCGAATTAAATAGCGTTACATAAATAATACGGTGAGTCGAATAAGAGAATTATTTGCAACAACATTTGCAAATGGGCCTGTACCTTCTCTGTCTACCATGTACAGAGTGATTCAAAATTTTGTACAATATAAATGCATTTCACACTTCCGATATAAAAAGCCACTTGTCATTGACGATCACAAAAAAATGCTAGAAATAGTGGTTTGTGTTACCGCCAAGTGTCATTAGAAGCTAAATTGGGATACTGTCTTTTTCAAGAAAGGGATATTTTTGAGCATTTGTTTAAATAGTTCCTATATAAATTTATTTTCCTGTTTACTTAAAATCCTTTATTTATATCATAACAATGAATGTTATTTTTGTTAAATGATTAGTTCATTCTAAAAGTAACAAACTTTGCCTGTATATATCTCTGACTGGACCTACCATTAGTGCATGGCAGTAATTTCTTCACATATTAGGTGTTCACTGCGTTTGCATTACGTTGAATAGTATTGTATTCATTTTTTATTTTACCAGTTGTAGGAGGCATCTCTTATGTTCTCTGTTGTTCCATTTTTAAAAACAATTATGCAATTTATACTTAATTATTAACAGTATTGTCCCATGAATGGCTACTAGGTTTGTCCATTACAATGTTGCCAATTAAGGAAATTGTAACCTTCGACACATTAATCAATCAATTCCACTAATTTAACTTATTAGTTTAAAAACAACTTTGATAGAATAGATAATAGGTTCTTTGTGATGTTCAACATTATCTGTTTAGGAATCATTATTTCCTCATGAAGAACCAAAGAATCCGTTTCTTAAAAGTCTGAAGAAAGCAAAAGTTGACAGCATACCAAATCCACTCAGTTTGACTGACAAATTTGCAGGCGTAACTTATGAAAAATCGGCAAAAGAAAATAAAATTAAAAATGTTGAGGTAAGATTTTAAATTTTATCAACGAAATTGTTAGATTAGTACAATTTTAATTTATTTTTAGACTGGCGAAAAAAGAAAATTAAATACATCTGATAGTGATAAGCAGAAGGAAAAACAAAGGAAACTGGATAGTTTTAGATTTACAAAACGAACGTAGTTGTATTTTTAAATTTTAATATTTTATTGTTCATGAGTTTCATATGTTCATGATTCTGTTGTCCTCTGTTTTATATCTCTAAATTTATAGATATGTAGTTTACAAAATATATATTTATTTGCACAACTTTTTTATTCTTGGAGAGGGGTTTTGATGTGACACTGCAGCTAAAATGGTTTCCACAAACACCATACCACTGAACACTCGATGCGTGTTTCGCCAATCAAGATGGCATCATCTACAAGTAAAATCCCATTTGTTACACAAACATATTTTCTGTCCTAGAGATTTGAAATGGACCTATTACAGATTTTGTAACTAAGAACCCTAAATTCTAGGAAAGAAAAAAAAATCAACTTTTACTTTCCTCACATACTGAAGGGAAGTACTGTATTCGAGAAAAATCACCCTCACAGATTTTTTTGGATTCTCACGTTTCAGATCATGTAGATTACGAAAATATAGGTTTTTCAATTCCGTCAGTCTGTCCGTCTGTCTGTCTGTTGGTGCGTTAACTAAAAAACTACTCGACGAAGAAAAGTTAAATTTGGAAAGTAGCTGACACTACTGCCAGTGAAGAAATGACTAGCAAATATACAGGGTGGACGGTCCAAAGGAATAGAACATGTACATTTTTTTTTCGCTCAAATAAAAAGTTTTCACGTTTGATGACATTCTAAACCTATTTAAATAAATCTGTAAAGGTATTTGCACAGAACTTCCCTCTTTATTCATATAAGATGGTCACTCTAAAAAATTATTAATTAAGATATGACATGAGAATTATAATTGCCATGTAGTTAGCCCTATTATTACAGAGGAAACCTGAAAACTTTTTTCCATCATCTACTGTATAGTGGTGGGGGAATTTTTTTTTCCATTTTCTTTTTTTAATTTTCAAAACATTTTTTTGTTGAAATAGGTTTAGAATATAATGAAACGTGGAAATTTTAAAATTGAAGAAAATGTTTTTCCATTGTCTATTCTATTGTAAAAAAATTTATTTATTTTTTTTTCATTTTTAAAACAAATTTCTTTTTTTATGATTAGAATGTCATAAACGTGGAAATTTCAAATTTGAGCAAAAACTTTCTTTTTCATCACCCATTTTATAAATATATTTTTTTTAATTTCTAGAAAAAAAAATTTGAAATATATTTAGAATGTCACGAAACGTGGAAATTTTAAATTTGAGGGAGAAAAATTACCACCCAGTTTTTAAAAAATTTCAAAATTCAAAATTTTTTTCTGTTTAATATTTTTTTACTTGTTAGATTTCATTAATATTTTTATATATAGTTTTTCCTTTAGTTCTCATAGATAGCTTTTCTTTCCACTGTTTGCAAAATCCTATAAAGAAAATGTTTCATTTTTTTGAAATAGGTTAGAATGTCACAAAACGGGGAATTTTAAATTTGAGCAAAAAAAAATGTTTTTTCAATCACTCATTAGAAATTTTCAAAAAATTTTTCCATTTAAAATTTGATTTTTTTTTTTAAATAGGGTTAGAATGTCAGGGCTAACTACATGGCGATTATAATTCTCATGTCATCTCTTGATTAATATTACTTCCCTTGCATGCCGAAGGGAAGTATTGTATTTGAGAAAAAATCACCCTCCGAGATTTTTTCGGATTTTCACGTTTCAGATCATGTAGATTACGAAAATATAGGTTTTTCAATTCCGTCTGTCTGTCTGTCTCTGTGCATTAACTAAAAAACTACTTGACGGAAGACGGTCAAATTTGGTAGGTAGCTAACGCCACTGCCACCAAAGAAATGGTTAGACTTTCACTGGAAAATATACAGGGTGGACCGTCTAAAGGGAATAAATAGATAATGGAAAAAGTTTTTTTTTCGTTCCAATTTTAAATTTCCACGTTTCATGACATTCTAAATCTATCTCAAAAATATTTTTTTTACATTTTAAATAGAAAAAAAAATGAAAATTTTTTATAAAATGAGTGAAGGAAAAAATTTTTTTGCTCAAATTTAAAATTTTCACGTTTCGTGACATTCTAAACCTATCAGAATTTTTTTTAATGAAAATTTAAAATGGAAAAAAAATTTGAAATTTTGAAAATTTTTTAGGGTGATGGAAAAAAAATTGTTTTGCTCGAATTTAAAATTTTCACGTTTCATGACTTTCCCAACATATTCCAAAAAAAAATTTATCTTTAGAAAATTGAAAAAATAATTTTTTTTTCAGTTCTAAAATTTCCTTAATTAATAATTTTTTAGAGTGACCGTCTTGTATGAATAAAGAGGAAAGTTCTGTGTAAATACCTTTACAATTTTTTTTTTAGAGTGACCATCTTGTGTGATAAAGAGGAAAGTTCTGTGTAAATACATTTACCACTTTTTTCTATTTTAAATTTTCAAAAAAAAAATAAAAAATTAAATAGGTTTAGAATGTCACGAAACGTGGACATTTAAAATTTGAGCCAAAAAAATTTTTTCCCATTACCCATTGTATACAAAAAATTTCAAAATTCAAAAATTTTTTCTATTTAAAATTTTCAAACAAATTCTTTTTTTTTAATACGATGTCACGAAACTGAAAATTTTAAATTTGAGCAAAAAAAATGTCTCCATCACTCATTTTATAAAAAATTTCAATTTTTCCATTTGAAATCTTCAAAAAATTTTTTTTTAAATGTTTAGAATGTCACGAAACATGGAAATTTAAAATTTGAGCAAACAATTTTTTTTTTTTCATTATCTATTCATTTTAGACGGTCCACCCTTTATATTTTCCAGTGAACGTTTAGCTATTTCTTCAGTGGCAATGGCGTCATCTACCTACAAAATTTGACTGTTCTCCGTCAAGTAGTTTTTTAGTTAATGCACCAACAGAGCGACAGACTGACGGAATTGAAAAACCTATATTTTCGTAATCTACATGATCTGAAACGTGAAGATACGAAAAAATCTCGGAGGGTGCTTTTTTCTCGAATACAATACTTCCCTTCGGTATGCGAGGGAAGTAAAAAAAATCGGTAAAGGTATTTACAGATCTTCCCTCTAAGTATAAATTTAAATTAAATTTCAGTTAGTGTTTTCAATTCAAAATTAATTGAACAAGGCAAAAGTGAAACTATTTTATTATTTTAAATGACAGTGGCAACACTGAAAAATCAGTGTCATTGACGCGACAAGTGAGTGCAATTTCCTTGCCTCGTCCGTCTACTACTTATGGTTGCGCTGTCTACAATGAAAACATTCCCTATTTATATAATTAATTTTAAATAAAATATAAGATTTGAACTAGAAAAAGAGATTATAACAAATTTCATTTGTTTTGGACCAATAATACCATCATGCAAAATATTTGTAGGTATACAAGATAAGAACTTGAATGATATTACATAATATGGAATTATATTAGTTGGAAGTTTTATCAGTTCATTTTTAAAATGTTGAAGGGTTTGATAATGCCAGAAATTTATCAGTGCATTACGTCAGAACTCTATCATGAGAGGACTTTTAAACTGTAAATATATCTCAGGAATTTGTTTGATGTTCATTTTTTCACAGTAATTTTCCATTGGCATTGAAATGTATTAAAAAATCATTGTTAATTTGCAACTATACTTTCAAATATGCCTAAGAAGGTACTGATAATAAAAATCTCAAATAATCCGACATCTGAGCAACTAAATAATATTTCTAGGATTTTATATGAAATAAATAAAACAAGCTAACATCTTTGCCTTATGTATATGTACCTAATAACTAAAGTAAAAAATATTTGACACTTATTTATGGCAGGATATAAAGTCTAACTTTAAATCTTATGACTAATATTTATGTTTTCTGGGATCGCTGAAAACTCCTTTGGCAAACATGGCTTCCCATTCCTTTCCATTAGGATATACGTAATTTTCAACTGCCTCCTTCTTGAACGTCGTGTTATAACCGGGAGTCTGAGGAAAAACAACACTGATGTACTAAGTATAACAGTTGAGTTTTGTTACAATAAAATGATTATTATGAGTACTTATATAGTGATTATTTTTTATTAACCTTTTTCAAACATATATCTAAATTATGATCAGCATTTTTAATTGGAAATTGGTAATTTGCTGGTTTTGGCATATTAGCATTGAATCTATCATAAATGAAATAGGTATGCATTATTTATTAAGTGACTTTGGTTTATTTGCATACCAAATAAAAATCCTAAAAACTAAAACCCCTCCTTTTCGGCTTTGCCGTAGGCGGGTAAAAAATTGACATCTCGTTTGAGATTGTAAATATATAAAGGACCCCGTAATTTTTGATGGGATAATGGGTTTCAGTCGATTGTTCTGAAACTTCGGGAAAATGTTCTCCTGGCCCCCCTGATTAAAATTCTCCTTGGCTACCAGTCCCACCGAATTCGATTTTTTGATCTACAGGCGATTGAAACTGAAAATCTGTGAAGGGATGTTCCATAAAAATTCTGAAAATATTCAGGCTCATTTTTTGGACAAAAATAAGAATCTATTGTCTCTTGGTGTTTTTCCAAAGAGCTTCCTTCTCCCCGAAAAAAATAACAAAAAAAGAATACATTTTTTTGTAATTTTTTTTTTGTTTCAGGGAAAAGAAAGGACTTTGAAGAAAAAGTTGGGGGGCAAAAGTTGATTATTTTTGTTCAAAGAACACGTCTACCGGTTTTCAGAATTTTTTAAACAAAAAAAGTCGCCTAAGAATTTCCCTAGATTTTTATTTTTTTCTACTTCAGATAAATCCCAAAATATTCAGGCATATTCTTTAGGTAAAAATCGCCTGCAGATCAAAAAATCGAATTCGGTCGGACTAGTGGCCAAGGAGAATTTTAATCGGGGGGCCCAGGAGAACATTTTCCCGAAGTTTCAGAACAATCGACTGAAACCCATTTTCCTATCAAAACCTGCGGGATCCTTTGAATACTGAGAGCTGAAAATAACTTCATATCAAAAAGTGAACTAAAACTAAGGTGTAAATCCTCTGAACAGGAATTGTCCCGCAATAACAATTTTTTATTTGAAAATAATTTCCAAAACAGAATTCTTTCACCACTTCTGTTAAATATCTCTGTTGTATAGCTTGTATTGTAGTAGAAGAAACATTTTTTTGTTGATTTGGTTGAAAAAAATAACAATTAAGATTGGCAATTGATGATAACAAATAATGCATATTATGTTTTAAAAATGTACTAGAGGTACTACTGGAGTTAAATCACCACATTGAAATGTTTATAATAATGCCTAAAAAGAACAAGTGCATTTTGGTGCGCTATTGAGGAATTTCAACTCGATGTTTTTTCAACAATAGTTGTGTTTTAAAAAATTGTAATATGTTTCGCGAAGAGTTTTAAACATTAGGTTTTAAGTCATTATGTGCCTTGGTTTGTTTATAAATGACTAAAGCGCAAAAAAATGTGTCGGCTTCCAATTGACAGAAAAAATCGTTTCATTTACAGTTCCTTTTTGATGAAAAAATGCATTTAGTGATTTTTCCATAATTACCATATTTTTGGTACGTAAGAGGAAAGTAAAAAAAAATAATAATTAAATGCAAAAAGTGCTTTTAAATTATTTTTTGTTAATACCACTAAAAAGTAAGTAGAAAAGCCTACATTCCAAAAAAATATAAGTTGATGACTTGATGCTCAGTCGATGATGCAATTTTTGACTTTGTTATAAACATTTCGACTTGAAATTTGGCCTCTTGATGTAACTCCACTAGACGCACATTTCATAACTTACCCTGGGTGCCAAATAATGAGCATTTTTCACAATAGTGGGGTTAACGAAATGTTCATGCTGCTGGTCGATATATTCGATAAATTTGCCTTCTGATGTACCGGAAAGGGCTACATAATCCCACATCTGCAAATGTTGTACCATCTCACATAAACCTACGCCTCCGGCATGTGGACACACTTTAACTAAAACAATTTTAAAATGACAGTTAAGCTTGGTGATGTCAATATCTTTAAACATAATAGTATATATTATGTAACAAGTTTTATAAACGTCATTTTAGTCACGAGTTTTATTAATCGCGAGCGACGCGTAGCGGAGCGAGTGTTTAATAAAATGAGTGACTAACAAGTTTATAAAACGTGTTGCATACTATACTTTTTCTACAACAGTAAATATCTAAATAAAAAATTTGGAAGTTATTCACTTTCACTGTCGTTTAGGCTCATTTTTTTCCAAAAAATACAAAATTACTTGTCTCTTGTCACAACGCGTCGATTTATTTTGACAGATTGATGACAAAAATTACGGAAAACTAACTTGATTTTTGCCATTAAAATATCTAGAATTAACCTCAGCCGTGACTAATATCTCGTTGCTAAGTTCAGCCTGTGACTAAAATGCACGAAGTCACGGTTTGTAGAAAGCGTGTTTAAAGGATTATTTAGCGTCATGGAAATGTATACGATAAACACCATTTTAAAGATGGAAGTAGAAAAACTATGTTAGTCACTTCGATCAATATTTATTCGTTTTTCACACATTGTAAATTAGTAGTAATAGTTTAATGCATTTAGATGAAAAAGGTGTTATTACAAAAATACATTGAACATTACAGATTTGAACGAATCTTTTTGCAAAGTAATCTAAAAATAGCCAATTTAAAAGTTACTTAAATATACAGGAAAATTATGCTTTTTAATGTTTCAATAAGTTTTATTAAAACTCTACACGTGTTTCGGCTTATTAGGCCTTTATCAAGAGTACAAGATATTACTAAATTTAAAATGTGTTCCTTACTTATACCTAATGAAAGGTATAAATTATTCAAAGCTTTTAATCTATTTATTACATGCAAATAGTTATATGATTCCTATCCTATGTAAATATACTACAAATAAGTTCTTAATGTTAAATTATTTTTTCTAGAATATTATGACCCATAAATAATGTTTGATCGTTACATTTTTATGCTTTTTGACAGCTTTCATGATCTCAAATTGTTCTAGTAAATCTAACTTCTTTCCTTTATTTTCTGTATGGAGTAATTCGACTTCATTAAAATTAACAAAATGATTATTTTCTATGCAGTGTTGACATACCGGTGCTATGTATACCATTCATTATTGATTTTTTATGTTCAGCGTGACGATTTTTTAATTTACGACCAGTTTGACCGATATATATATATATAGCATCGCAGTCATTACATTTTAATTCATATGCATCTGTTTTTTCTAATAAATCTCTTTTATCTTTATTATTAACTAACATTTTCCCTAGATTATTTTTATTAACAGAAATAGTTTTACATCCTAGTTTTTTCAGTTTATGACTAATTTTATCGCTAATCTTAGGCCTATAATAAATACATTTATATATGTCAGTTCTTTGTGGAGTATCAGCATAAAATTCTTAAAGTAACTTTTTCTTTTGTTTATGTTTTATTAATTTATCTATGAGGTTTTCACTATAACCGTTGTTTCTAGCGATTTCTTTAATGGTGTTCACTTCTTTCATAAAATTATTCTTATTTAAAGGGAAGGTTAGCAGACGGTGGATAAATGAATGGAAATATGCCATTTTTATTTGTGATGATTGCTTAGAGTTCTTGTGAATGACTGTGTCTGTGCAAGTTGGTTTACGGTAAATGTCAAACTCTAAGCTGTTGTTTCTATTTTTTAAGTTAACGTCCAAGAAGTTTAAACCTTCCTCGTTTTCTATTTCTAGAGTGAATTGAATTTTTTCGTGAAACGAATTCAGAAGATTTAAGAATTTATTAAGTTGTCTTTCTGTACCTTGCCAAATACAAAACACGTCGTCCACATATCTAGTCCAGAAAAATACATTATTTATTAGGCTATTTTCGCAGTTAAACAACTTATTTTCAAAGTCTGACAAATATTTCAGCTAATAATGGTGATATGGGGGAACCCATAGGTAATCTTTCTGTTAATTTATAAATTTCGTTATTGAATTGAAAGTAATTTTGACTCGTGTACAGGTTTTTATTATGATGTTTAATTGATTTTTTAATTTTAATTTAATTTAAGTCAATATCAGATTGATTAATAAGTATTTCTATTATTTCAAATAATGGTTGTAATGGTATGGATGTGAAGAGGCTTTTAACATCAAAGGATACTAATTGTGCGTTGTTCGGAATTTTGAGATTTTTTGTTTTTTCTATGAATTGGAAGGAATTTTTAATGGCATATTTTGATTCAAATTTTGTCAGAGTGGGTAATAAGTTGTTTAATTCTTTACACAATTTATAAAATGAAGCATTTACATAAGATATCTTATGTAAATGCTCCATCAATTAAAATGTAATGACTGCGATGCTATATATATATCGGTCAAACTGGTCGTAAATTAAAAAATCGTCTCGCTGAACATAAAAAATCAATAATGAATGGTATACATGTTAGCGTTTGTAGGGTTTCTACCCCAAATAAGACTAAAAACCACAATTTAGTACGAATTTATTGCCATGCGTACTTCATTGACAAGGGTATATTATATTCTGCTTGATGCGCATCTTGGCTGACGCCACTGGCTCGGTTTCGTTCGGGAGAGGCACGATCATCCAATAGTTAAGTGATGTCACTAAGACAGAGGCCCTTGAAGGGTGAAGGGATGTATTGCTAACACGGCCATTCTGCAAAAGGTGCGTCCTCGCACCGGAATTAAACTACCACACACCTAGAATGAAACAAAACAAAGCAAAGAGTCGGCTGCTCTAGTACTTTATAATAATGCTGATTGAAATTGTAGAGATCTTTCTGTGAAAACATAATAGGTACTCATATTCTATCATATAAGTTCCAAAACATTTGCTTATGATTTTATGAAAGACCGCATATGAAAACCACGATTCAAATTTCATTTGACATGACAATAATTTGTTTATATTGTAACCCAGCTCAGATTTCACATTTTCTTTGCTTTGGCGATTACGTGTTCATGTAGTGTTCCCGCAATGTCATCTGTTAACCTTAATTGAGGTCTCTATAGTTTGTTTATTATTTCAGCGGCTGTAAAAAGCATTTGTTTATGTGGGACTACCACAACATTTATCTTTCCATGAATTGCTGTTATAGCTCATCGGTACTCCCGTATTTTATTCATCTTATTACCACGATACTCTCGTGTATTTTCTGAACGGTACTCCCGTTTTCTGTTCTAAAACGCCTGCGATCCTCTCGCATTTTATTTAATGTCAATATCATATCTGATTATCTGAACGGTGCTCCCGTTTTCGGTTCAATACGATACTCTCGTATTCCCCTGTTTTGCGAGTGGTACTCCCACCGACTTTTATTATTATTGTTATTTTTATTTTACCTTTCAGTGGAATAAAACAAGGAAATAAAGAAGGGATCATTACTTATACCTTGATTCACTTTACCTGAAGGGATCTTTACACCTTGGTTTCAGTTTACCTCTACCAGCCACTTGTTGCTGAAGAAGACTACGGCAACTATTGATTTGATGGTGCTGACTTACGTAACTTTGACCATAATTGGGGGACGTGCAGAATGATGTACACCTCATCCAGATTGGCACTAAAACATAAATTGTCACACATGTTTTTGTCATGAGATTGTCACGACACAGATTAAGTAATGTGGGTCTGCCACATACCCTATTTTCACATATTGTGGAATCGTCACAGTGTGTAGTAAAACTTGTCAACTGTCATGTGGGATCGCCACATCCTTCTTTCACATATTGTGGGAGCGCCACAGTATATAGTCCAACCTGTCAAATGTCATGTGGGATTGCCACATCCTTCTTTCACATATTGTGGGAGCGCCACAGTATGTAGTACAACCTGTCAACTCTCATGTGGGATTGCCACATCCTTCTTTCACATATTGTGGGAGCGCCACAGTATGTAGTACAACCTGTCAACTCTTATGTGGGATTGCCACATCTTTCTTTAACATATTGTGGGAGCGCCACAGTATGTAGTACAACCTGTCAACTGTCATGTGGGATTGCCACATCTTTCTTTCACAAAGCATACTTCTTCTCATTTATCTAGGAGGTATAAAAAGTGTCGGCGCCCATGATAATGCGGTAAAGAACAAAGACTACGACACTTCCTATATCAACAATAAGTTTGCAGTAAAGTACACAATTTAATTCAATTTAATTTACTTGCAGGATTGCTGCAATTCTCTTATTTGATTGTGGGATTGCCACGACATTGTTTTTACAACTACTCATTCACATGCAACAACTCGAAATGATTACAAAAATATAACAAGAAAACCAATCCACTGCATTAGTTTTACTATATCTCATTATTATAATATCGTATGTGCGACTTTATATTTTTGTACTATAGTGTACTATTATTATTGTAATCATCCATTAATCAAAAAAGTGTAAGAGAAATGCAACTATTACACATTATAATAAAATTAGAAGGCCAAGTTTATTATCATAGTACTTACAGTAGTCTTTGATTTGTTTATTCTATACCCATGTAACAAAGACACAGCTGTTCTTGAGCTGCTACCTTTCTTACCAAGGAGACAGCGTTCATTTGGAAAGACCTTTAAAACAGTACAGTGGATGGTCCTATCTACCTTCGTTTTATTTTCCTCCATTCACTTCTTGTGAATCCTCTACGGCAACTATATCGCCGATGAAAAACAATTTTGCTTCTTAACGAGACTACAAATTGCTTATCTCGCTTGTTTTCGATGTACTTATGCCAGCTGTATTTGTGCTTGAACGGCCTCGTGAGGGTCAACAGAGCTAAAAACTGCTGAGTAGCTGTAATTTCAGATTTATCCCAAACACCATAATACAGTGCGCCAAACCAGTCGATAAATGCACCGTATAGTGTTAATATTTTCAATTTTAGGTAATACTTTTATCCACATCTTTTCGTTCTCTCTTGTGATGATTGTTCGCAGTAAATTAAATACAGCACGTATTACGCACTTAACCACTGCCGCGTGGCATACCAGTAACAAGTCAGTGAAGTTGTACATTTTGCTATTGAGCTTACTTATCAGCATTGCGTTTCATTTGCAACCATGTTACAATGACAGTTTTTCAGGGTTAACAAAATAATCGGTCGGTGTTTTCTTTTGGTTTAAAATCAACAACTGTCGTAGTTGCCTAATTTTAAAGCTCGTCCAGTCCTGACAGATTAATTTCTAGGCTATCGTTATTCTTGAATGTCAGCAACTTTAAAATATTGGATAGGTCATAACAGTTAATAAATGTCTGTCAATTCAAATTTCAATAAAGCACGTGCACCGGATTGGATCACTACATGGAATCTCTCGACAGCGGTGTTGCTTAGATTGATGAGTCAGCTCCACTATTGATACAAATGTGAAACAAATGGTTTGATTCTTGCACACAAGTAGCTATTGGTGACGTGGCTACGGCTAGGTCACGTCCTTGTTGTAGAATCGTCGGTATTTTGTTTTACTTTTATACCAACAATAATTTTCGGTATGTTCGATTTTCTTGCAATGGTACAAACGAGTGGTGTTGATTCGGCTTTTTCTTACGGATTTCGCCGGTAATACGTTACAATCATCTTTCAACCTTGTGACGTCTTTCAGTCATGCCGCCATTCAGTGCTCGTACCAGGGTCAAATTCTACTTAGCGGAAAGACAGAGAAAGACGTTGACGCTTGCGCATATAAGCGGAAGGACGTAGAGAATGACGTTGACACTTGCGCAAATAGAATCATTCACGTTCAGCACGGGCGTTGGCTTCGCGGACTCGCAGCCATCTTTGTATTGCACAATAATTATGAAAATTGTTGCTGTTGGGTTGCTACTACAACTATTAACATGTTTTGCCACTGCAACTTCACACTGTTTGGTAATGAGATCTCCTGCTCTTCCTGTACGTGTTCACATTACTATCACTGTCATGTTCGGTATTTTCCACATCACAACGTAACAACAAATAAAATTAACAGTTCGTACAACTTATTATTCTTTCACTGGCACATTGGATAGCATCCCACTTCTGATGTTAGCGTTTGTAGGGTTTCTACCCCAAATAAGACTAAAAACCACAATTTAGTACGAATTTATTGCCATGCGTACTTCATTGACAAGGGTATATTATATTCTGCTTGATGCGCATCTTGGCTGACGCCACTGGCTCGGTTTCGTTCGGGAGAGGCACGATCATCCAATAGTTAAGTGATGTCACTAAGACAGAGGCCCTTGAAGGGTGAAGGGATGTATTGCTAACATACATAGCACCGGTATGTCAACACACTGCATAGAAAATAATCATTTTGTTAATTTTAATGAAGTCGAATTACTCTATACAGAAAATAAAGGAAAGAAGTTAGATTTACTAGAACAATTTGAGATCATGAAAGCTGTCAAAAAGCATAAAAATGTAACTAATGATTAAACATTATTTATGGGTCATAATATTCTAGAAAAAATAATTTAACATTAAGAACTTATTTGAATAATTTATACCTTCCATTAGGTATAAATAAGTAAGGAACACATTTTAAATTTAGTAATATCTTGTACTCTTGATAAAGGCCTAATAAGCCGAAACACGTGTAGAGTTTTAATTAAACTTTTTGAAACATTAAAAAGCATAATTTTCCTGTATATTTAAATGATTGAAGAATGTTTCACAAGGAACCAACCGTAGAATCAACCCAATGTATTAAAAGTTATTATTAAAAACGCGTCTCTAGTGTTACTTGCAAAATCTCTATCTGTGATAATTTTGCTCAAATAAAAAAAACATTTTTCATATATAATTTCCTCCTTTTTCATTTTTGCCCTTTTGTCATTTTCCGAAAAAAGTCAAACTTAAAAAGTTATTTACAAAAAATATATATGTGGGCACATAATTTTTAACGTAAAAGAAAATTGCACAATGGTCAAGTCGGTAAACATTTCAGATTATCGGTTCTACCATTTTGAGAGTATCTTCTCACATTTCCGAAACATTGTTATTTTGTAATGAATGTCCACAAGGCAAAACATTAACAAACTTACTGGTAATTTTGGTTTTAGTAATACAGTTCTTACCTCCAAGTTTCTTTGCCATTAAGTAAACGGATAAAATTTCGTTGACACCTCCTATCCTGGCCGAGTCGATCTGACAGTACTGGATGGCATCCGCCTGCAGGAACTGTTTGAATAACACCCTGTTACAGCACATTTCTCCGGAAGCCACGCCAATTCCCAGGGGCTTGAGTGCTTTAGAAATTTGGGCGTGTCCCAAAACGTCATCAGGAGAAGTGGGCTCTTCGATCCAAAGTGGTTTGAATTGTGCCAATTGCGCCATCCAGTCGATGGCTTCTTGCACTTCCCATACTTGGTTGGCGTCTACCATCTAGAAAGAAAATGTTTATTATTGTGCTTGGTTTTATACTCCTTGTAAAAAGGTATATTGTATTTGCGAGGTATTTTCCTAAAACTGGAAATACCACTAGCGAGAAGTTTGCATATTATTGTGTTAGTGATAAAATTCTGAATCATTTTTAAAATGTCCGTCTGTTTGTCCATCCTTTTGTCATGTTCGTTTAAAAGTGAGACGATGTTGAAAGGACCATGCATGGAGAAATGGATACTCGTCAAAAATTATGAAGAAGCAAGGTCTGAATACAACTTAGAAAACTAATATTACTTTAGGCTCTACTATTTAAAACAATAAGGATAAAAATAAAAAAAGACGAATTATCAGAAATATCAGGAATATATAAGCTGACTTGCAGGACTTGCCCTAAGATATATAATATGTTTGACAAACAGGTAGAAATTTGAAAATACGCACAAAGGAACATAAACAATCATTTTTGAATAATAGAAATAATTCTACTTTTGCAAATTATCTATTAGAAGACTAGCACACAATTAATGACCATTTTGCTATCAGTCTTCACACATCTAATGAGGGATCAACGTTAAGATTACTTGAGAGTTTAGAAAATAATAGATACAAAAACTGTAATATTTCACTTAACGATCGAATAGACATAAATAATGTTTCACTTGCAAATCTATTTTAGTGCCATTTCTTATTAAAATTGTAGAATTTAGGTTATCGTTAAATAATTACATTTAAATGCAAAATAGTTCTCACGTCTGAGGAAGCTAATATTTTAATGAAACAATGGGCTCATTTCAGAATTTTTTGTTACATTTTCTGAAAGATCTAGAGCGAAATGCAAAAGAAAACAATTTTCTAAAGTTCTGTTGGTCTTAAAATTAATTAAGAACATCAGCATCGTGTTATAGTTGTGTGCTGTCAGTCTGTTCTCGGCATCGAGAGATGAAGTCGTTTGTTTGCCTACCTAGATGCCTAAGCATAGATAAACTACAAATATAAATATGGCAGACCTGTCACTTTCAAAACAACATTGCGTCATTTGTTGAACAACAAAGGAATTGAAAAAAATCGGTTTACACAGAACTCTTTATTTGTGCATGGCGGTCACTCTAAAAAATTAATAATTACGATATGACATTGAAAATAATAATCGGAATATAGTTATCACTATTATTACAAAGAAAACCTGATAAGTTTTATTAAAAAAAAAATATACAGAGTGCTCATCCAACAGCCAAAGTTCAATACTAAACAACAGGTGCCAAGTATGGAAGGCTTGCGCAAATACCTTTATAAATGTCCACCATGACTGAATTATTTCTTGGGATGACCACCCTGTACATTTTTCAGTAAAAGTATAATAGGTGCGTATGCCAAATATTATTGCCATCTGTCACATTTTCAATTTCACATTCACCTAGTGGAGTGTAGGTATAGTGGTGGTTAAATAATTTCATTTTTTATTGAAATTTTTCAAAAATTTTTTTCTTCTGAAATAGGTTTAGAATGCCATGAAACGCGGAAATTTTAAATTTGATCAAAAAGGATAGTTTCCTTCCATTCTGTAGTAATTTTTTTTTTTTTTAGTAGGTTTAGAATGCCATGAAACGTGAAAATTTTAAATTTGAGCAAAGAAAAAAAAATGTTCCATCTATTTTAGTGGTAAAAAATTTTTCATAAATGTTGGTAAAAAAAGATTTAAAAAATTTTTTTTTTGAAATAGGTTTAGAATGTCATGAAACATGGACATTTTAAATTTGAACAAAGAAAAACATTTTTCATCTGTTTACTGGTAAATAATTTTTCAAAAATGGTGAAAAAAATGTTCAAATTTTTTTTTCTGAAATAGGCTTAGCGTGTCATGAAACGTGGAAATTTTGAATTTGAGCAAAAAAAATTCCCTTTAGACGTCCACCCTGTATATTTTCCAGTGAAAGTTTAACCATTTCTTCGCTGACAGTAGCGTCAACTACCTACCAAATTTGACTGCTCTCCGTCAAGTAGTTTTTTAGTTAATGCACCAACAGATAGACAGACTGACGGAATTGAAAAACCTAAATTTTCGTAATCTACATGATCTGAAACGTCAAAATCCGAAAAAATGTAGGAGGGTGATTTTATCTCGAATACAATACTTCCCTTCGGTATGCCAGGGAAGTAAAATGGTAATGTGTCCCTGTATGACTTTGAAAATCGTGTTGTGATTTATCGTATTTATGTGCCCTACCCCTGTGCCTTATATACTGGCGATGATGACTGACTTTTAAATAGCCAAATTCGCACATAGTAAAAGATCGTAAGTTTACTTATGGTAATACTGACAGTGGATCGACCTCAAATTTTCAGTATAATAACTAATTGATGATTACTTGGCACAGTTCTAATAAAAAGTGCAATATGAAATTTGGTGAGATAACCCCATTATCGTGTTGATTTAATATATTGTGAAAACGTTTATTTATTTATTATTTTGAGACGATTAATAAAATGGTTAATTTACTCACCAGAATTTTGTCGTATCCTATTATATTTCTGACAAATTCCAACCTCTTAATATCATCATACAAATTTTTTCCAACTTTTAATTTAAAAGCTGTGAATCCTAAATCTAAATATTTTTGGGCCAACTCGCTAATTTTTTCATTGGAATAACCCAACCATCCTATGGACAAAAAGAAATAAGATAAAATAAATCAGAATTTGAAGAAATAAATATATTACTAGCAATAAGATACTCGTAATTATTTCACACTCTTACTAAAGTCTTTAGTTTTAGAATTTTTTATTTGTTTTTTTTTTCGGAATTATTCAAAATGATTTATGATATCAGAGCCACAAATTTTATTGTCAAAATTGCTGTTTGTATGTCTGAATATGTAGAAACAGTAAAGTTTGTATCTCCATAACTCGAAAATGGTGCAACATAAAATTGTACACATATCCTTCCAACTTAGAGAATAGGCTACTTTATACTGGAGATAATGGGAAAGATAGTGGGAATGTGGAAAGATGGGGAAGAGTCATGGAAAGGCGAGGGAAGATAAAAAAATACCTGCTTGTGTTGTGTAGCAAGGATACCCCACTTCCAACAACTTATTAACTCTTTCCTCTTTGCCTTCTCTGCCCTTTTTCAATAATTCAAGTGCTTCTGCTTTTGTAATTACATTGGATAAATATCTGAAGTCGATACACTCTACAAGCTGCTCTGGTTCTAAGTCGGCTAGTAATTGCCATACGGGTTTCTTTAATATTTTACCCCACAAATCCCATAGGGCATTTATTATTGCAGCTGTAGCGAGATGAGTGACTCCCTTTTCAGGACCAATCTGAAATTATTACAAAGCGTGTGAAGAGTTGAAATAAAGATTTGAATAACAATGTTACAATTAGAATTTTTAATTTTTCCATTTTGAATGTACCGTAAATTGGTGTAGGAAATTACCATTGTAATAATTTCTCGTCTCTTCTTAAATAATTGAAAAACCTAATCAGTTTAAGCTATGTATATCTTAGGCACACGCACTCGTACTGAAGTTCTATGTAAATTGCGCCAATGTCATTATATAATGTTAGGTTGTTCAAATCAAAACTAGATATAAACAATGTACTTATTTGAAATTTCCATATATAATTGTAGAATTTTTTTTTAATAGGATACTTTTCGCAATCTCTTGAAAATAAGTTAATTTTACTACTAAACATATCATCACCATGAGAGGATCAACATTAAAAATATACCAATTATTACTACAAAAATTACCTTATTCTCAAAGAACTGGAAGATTATGCTGTACAGTGTTTAAATATTATATAAACTTCAATAAACGGGGTGAAGAGTCTAATTCCTACATCTAGTTTGCTTTTAAACTTTATTTAATGTGATATTTAAAAAAAATTTATTCCTGAAAATACCTACCGGTGAATTTAAAGGAACGGAGATTAATTGGCATTTTCTTCTATTTTAACAAAATCGAACAGATATTTCTTATGAATAGTCCCCATTCGTCTTCCACAGAGTTAAGGTCTGGACTATGACTGAGCCAGTTATGAACATTATTGTTGTCTTGAAACCTGTTATGGTATGAGCAGTATGAATGGAATAATTATTTTGTTGATATATGAACTCATCCTTATTATAGTAGAGACTCAGAATACGAAAAAGTCGTCTAGAAACATGTTCCGTGGAACATTGAAAGGTAAAAATGTACTAAGTACTTTATTATATAGTACCTAACATGTATATACACCCCCTAAATTCGTCTGGCGATACCGGTGTTCAAGCACCCCCCAGGGGTGAAAAACCGAAAAAAACGAAAAATTAGATATTTGTCTCATCTCTCTGCCAATTTTTTTATTTTTGATAAATTATATATGGTAACAAAGTTATGGATATTTATAGGTAAGAGATGTGTATTGTTTAAAGCGTACACTGTTTCCTAAAAACTAGCGTAGTTCTCTTATCGCGCAAATATTCATTTTGCTATTTTCGTAAATTCATTCCACTTGTGATTGTAGGCATACGAACGAAAATTTGAAAAAATTGACAAGAATAAAAGTTGTAGTCTATACTATCTGGATTAGACCAGTTTTTACAGTTTTACTTTTGAATTATAAATGAGCGAGTTATGAAGAAAATAGTTGGTTGTTGTTAAAAATGTAATTCAACCCCCAGTTGCAATTATCTCTACTCTGTCGTTTTCCCTCGCACTTTAACACGTCTTCCCGCTCGTCACCTCGGCCCGTGAAGCTCTATATGCTCACATATGAATGCATACTCCTCTGTAGAATATTGTTTCATCACATGTTTTTAGTGGTGTTTAATTAGATATTGTTATAAATTTATAACATTATTGTGAAATATGGAGTCTTCATCAAGTAATACCGAAAATGAATTAAATGCGGAATTTAAATTGAAGATTAAAAGTCGAAAATCACTTAATTCAAGGAAATTATTGTCTTTTAATCATGAAAAGGCAGATACTAGAATATTGTACATATCAGCCAAATCTGAAGGTTTTACAGAATGCATTATAATATAAGCTGTAAGGATACTGATGTACTGGTTCTCTTACTTCATTTTATAGAAAGTGTTGACGTAAATGTTTACATGCAGACAGCACAAATAAAAATAATAGATATATAAATTCTTTCAATATTGTTAATATTTTAAAATAAAATATATTATTCGTGAAAAATCTTTGAAACAAATTGCAGTCTGATATCGCGTTCATGTGAAAATTATGTTTCTTTAGAAGTAACAAAATTTAGGAAGTTGGAAAAGTTTTGCATGTTACTGTACTCTCCCACTAATTGCAATAATATTAATGATTTGAGGGCGAAGGTGGCATTTCAATATCTCAATTCAGTATAGACAAATTGCCCCCCTATCAGTGACGCCTTGAATCAACACTGAGAGCATTTTACCAATTTATTATATGCAGCATCAGTGCTTTAAACCCAGTTATTAATATGCCGAATCCTTTGGAGTACGGGTGGAGAATAAATGAAGATAATTCTTATTTACCTATATGGACAAATAAATCGCCAAATGCCAGCTCTGACTGCAGAAATGTCATTTTGTTATTCTAAAACAGGTAAAAGTATTGCAAATCGTTTAAACAACGTTTATTAATAAATGTCATTTCAGGATGCTCAACCAGTGCAAAAAATATAAATTGATACACAGACAAAATCACAGTTGTAGATGAAGAAACGGACGATGAATTATATTAGCAAAATGATGATTTGTGAGATTATTACTTTTGTATTTTATTATAATGTGCATTTTTCAATTAATACGAAAATGTATTAACTTGTAATAACTTCAACATCAATTTTATTTGTTTAGTATTATTATTAATTAATTTATAAATAATCAATGTGTGTTATTATTATTGTGGCATTTCACACGCCTCCTATATTATTATTATTATTATTATTAAGACAAGTAAAGGGTGTGGGTAAATAATTATTTTATAAAAGTAGTTTTTCTTCCAAAAATTCATTATTTTATATTTTAAAAACTATGTAATTTAGGTCATTAGGATCTGCGTTAATGTATTTTTATCTTATTTTGTTAGGACAATTACGTCCTAAATTATTGTTATGTTATATCACACTATCTAGGCTAATTTCTAATGAATAAATTTAAATGGCAATACTTTTACGACTATGCGAGCAGCGAGTGAGAGAGAGAGGGAAATAGACAGATCTTGCGATAGCTGCAACAGGGGTGTTGCGGGAATTCTGTCAACAGGTTAGTATTTCTATTATAACTTTCTTATTTATAGGCGGAATATGAAAATAAAAAAACGATTATAATTTAGATAGTACAGGCTACAACTTTTATTCTTATCAATTTTCTAAAATTTTCGTTCGTCTACCTACAGTCAGGAGTGTAATGAATTTGCGAAAATAGTAAAATGAATATATGCATAATAAGGAAGTTACATAGGTCTATAACAACCATTATCCGCTTCAACTAATGCAATTTCTTCACATATAATTTGCTATAACTTTATTATTATACATAATAAAACAAAAATTTGAAAACTTTTGGAAAGATTAGGGAAAAATCTAATTTTCTAGATTTTTCGCTTTTTCGCCCCTGGGGGTTGTTTGGACACCGATATCGCCAGACGAATTTACGGGGTGTATATACAAGCCAAATACTATACAACAACGTAATCAACACATTTTTACCTTTCAATGTTCCACGGAAGTCGAGATAGATCTCGTTTTGAACTCTACTATTAGGAAATAATTGTAACACAGAAGGGATCATAAAATCTAAAATCTTAATATACGTTTCACTATTAGATCGTCTCTCAATATGCCACAAAACACCAGGACCTCGAATATCTAAACCCACGTATTATTGGAAAATCTGCCGCTTTTGTCATTGTTGAACATTTACTTCTCATTGAATCTAGTATTGGCGTGTTGGTAAACACAAATGCGACCATTATGTGTTGACTGGAAACATTATTCCTCTGTAAGGCTACTTTATTAAAAAAATCTACACAAAATACTATGTATTCTAGAGCTTCTTTATGCTCTGCATTAGGTAAGTAAATCTGTGCTGCTGGATGACAGTGCAGCCCCGATTCTCTTACTCGCCAGCAACCAGTACGACTCGATCTAGGAAAATTTGTTTCTTCACCAGCTTAAATAACTGACGATGGATTTTCTCTTAAATGTACTCACCAATTGCAAATCTTGTTCATTTGATATCCTTCGTCGCTTTTATCCAGGATTTCTACTAATCATGCTGTTTATTCTACACTTTTTTAAAATGTTAAATACCAAATTTTTGTTAATGTTATAACGCAGTGTAATTTGTCTCATTGACCAACCATCTTGTGCCTTAGCAATACCACCAGCTTTAACTAAATCACTTATATGGGCATATTGGTTTTGACACATTTGCAATATATTTTGTCAAATAAATGACAATATTACAAATATTAAAGTTGCATGTACACAACTAAATATTAGTAAAAATACGTTATAAGACTTGTCCCATTATTTATTGCCTTCGACAGTACCACAAGGTCTTGCAGAACATTCCTCATGTACAATCTGCAGTTAAGGTGCCGCCATCAATTACCATCAACTCTATGCTTGCTCCTAAACATATGACACCCCCCCACCATAATTGAACTTCCACCGAAAGAGACAGTAAGCGTAAAATTGAGTTGTTCAGTTTGTTGTCCTGAATACACTCTTGCCCTACATCACACAGTGGGCCCAGAAATGGAAAAGCTTGGCCAAAATTCTGAATATTCGATTTAACGCCTAAAAATCATCATCAGGTACCTACATCAATAAAAAAAAAAAATTTAAAAAAATTTTAAGTGATGGGGAAATTGAAAAAACGTGATAAAAATCGGCTAAAAACAGTGCAATAAGCATGGAAAAAATATTGAAAAAAAATCATTTTATTGGGAGGGATGTTTTTAGGGGTGGAAAATGCGAAAAATGTGGCGAAATGATTTAAGAATGGACCTATTTTCTAAATATGAGTATATTTAGCAAGGAAACATTTTTGCAACTATTACTAATTTCAACCCCTTACTTATATCTCGAGAACGGAAAAAGTTAATAACACGAAATTTTAAGTGTATAATGAGAATATAATAGTAATAATAATAATAAAGTCTTTATTAGGAAAGCATGTACATACAATACATCCAATCGCTAAGGCGAAGTCTAGCCAAAGCTATTCAACTTAACCTTATCGAGTAATATATGAAAAAGTAAAACTATGTAAAAAGAATATCATGGAACAAGCCCATTAAACCTTTTTCGAATTTTGGATTTTTGACCAGGTTTTTTGATTTTGTGGCCCACTGTGCATCATTCCAATTTAGGCAGAAACAGCTCTCATCCATGAACAAAACAACCCTACTGATCATTTTTGGTGTTCTCGAGCAAAGGCTAGTCATATGCTACTCGATGATGTCTCTGAAGTTGTTTTTTTTTTTACTTATACCACTTCAAACCAATTTCTTTGAGTCTTTTTCTAACTGTACTCTCATTTATTCTGGTTCCATGAAATTCTTCTGGTTCGTCTCGGCTGTTTAATGCCTATTTCTGAGTGTTTGCAACCTTATAAATTGATCATATTGCTGACTGAGCATTTTCTGTCTTGACTTCATCGTCTGACATACCCGCCAGTTCACCTCCAATGTACAATATTACGATGGATGCTCGATTTTGATTTACCAAACACATTGGCAACATCACTGTAAGATCGACCATTCTCGATCATTTCTGCAGGTCTTATATCAGTCGGTGCTAAGTCCCCCATTATGGACTGTTTCACAATCAAGGTGACAATCGTAAACAAAAACAAAACAAATTTATACCATTACTTATGAAAACACGATGAACTTTAATGTAGAAAAAATACGTTCTTCAAATGTCAAGATCAAATTAAATCAAATACACTTTATTGTCCAGAAGAACATTTCTTGATAATGAAGTGCTGTATAAACAGATAGTAAAAAAAGAAAAATATAATTAAACAAGCAAAATAGATAAAAGTACAAAAGTAAAAACAATACAAAAACTAGAACACATTACAATGTGTCGTCAAAATTTCTTTTAAATTATAATAAGGCTTTACCACGAGTAGAATTTTTACTGCCTTCCTGAAATGAATATTCGAATTAATATTTTTAACACCATTGGGTAGGTGATTATACATCTTACAACCGCTGTAAATAATATAGAGTCTTCGACCAGGGAGGAATTCGGAATTAGCACAGTAAGGTTATTGTTTTGACGAGTAATATAACGGAGAGAATTCACATTTATATTACTTTTATCTTTATAAATTAACCATACCGTTTCCAGAATCAAGATGGAAATAACTGTAAGAATTCCATGTGCCAAAATAGTGGTTTGCATGGATCACGAATTCTTTCTTTACACAGATAACGAACAGCATGTTTTTGAATTACAAGAATCCTATTTATCAAATATTTACTGTTTACACCCCAGAACGAAATACTGTATCTCAAATGTGATTCAATTAGTGCACTTTCTCAGTCATGCAGCCCAATTCATTTGAGATGACTCTGATTGCATAGCAACCAGATGATAAATTATTTAAACCAAGAAATTTTGAGCATGGATCTTTACATGTTGGTATTGACTTTAACATTGACTAACTTGATAAATTTGTGCAAAATGAACAAAAATTGTAGTAAGAAATTCGTGGCTGTCTAGATCTTCAAATTTGGGAAGAGAACATAGATAATTTGCTATGTAGAAGAAAATGCCATTTTATCTCCATTTCGTCTAATTTGCCATTGTGTGCATAATGTTTTCATTATAATCATTGTGTTTATTTAAATATTACTCACCCATCTCAGTTGGCTTTCACTTGTAAGACTTCTCCAGAAAGCGCCGAATTCCTTATAAATATCAGTGATGACTTGACCAACAACCAGGGAGCTTAAAGTTTTTACAGCTTGCACTACAATTTCTGTACCTCTACCCAAGGTGAACGTTAGACCGTGCCCCTCAAGGCCTGTCTGAATCTTTATCGTAACATAGGCACAGGAATAGTCGGGATCAGTGTGCTAGAATTAAAAAGATATGGAGAGACTTAAGTAATTTTCGTTTCTTTGGGTTAATAAGGAGGTTCACAAACAAATTAAATTCTGTTAACATCAAAAATGTTTAAAGATAGTAGGTATGCATATTGAATCTCTTGTTTTTCTTTTTTTGAAAAAAAAAGTGCTTTTCATGAAAAACAAGAATGAAGTATCTACATTTGTTACTGAGTGGCCATTGACCTTCATCCTTCTTACAACAATATATTAATTCAGTTTTGTTATATAATAAACAGATAGAAAGAAACAGTAACTTTATATATCGAGTGAAAAAAAAAACATAATAATATGTCGCCATTAAATTCCGCATGATATGAGAAAAATTATTATTAATCAATTTAAGTTAATTTTGATTTCTTTATTAGTTTTTTATTAAAAAAGATGCCAAATGACGTGATTTGAAGTAATGCCAATTTTTGTCATTTAAAAAAGAATAAGTATTTTTTGAACAATTTCATGATTACCACATATTTGTCGCTAGACCTATTGGTTTTCACTATAATTAAAAATGAGTTAATGTTCCCACTGGCACCTTCTAGAGACTAATAACAGCTCATTAAAATCGTCATTTTTAATCATCTCCTGATGCCTACTTAGTTGACGATATACACGTTAAGTGAAGTGTTCAGCATTTTGAAGTACACACTTCAAGCGTCATTCCCAGAATTTTCCAATTTTGACTTTGCTTAACCTTTGCCTTAGAGTACGTTATATTTCTCATCATATTTATTACATCAAAAAAGAAAAATAAGAAATAAATACTTCATTATTTACATTTAGATTAAAACAAAATACCATAAGACATGGTTTATTCATAAATCATAATAAATAAAAAACCTTACAAGTTAATGCAACAATAAGATGATTGTAAAAAAAGAAACATCACACAGTACACCTACTAAATATTCCTATTGCTTCAAAGTATGTAAACATCATGGGTAAACAAAATAAAGTAATAAATTATAAAAAACAATATTTATTACTGTAGCTTGAGAATAATATTTGGTGTGAATGTTCAACTCTTTTTGGAACAGTGTGTACAATTTCATTTATTATTTTAATTTTGATATTTTAATATTTACATCAGATATATAAGTACCAACTTCATTGCTAGGTATACAAGGTTTTCAACACCTAGATTTTAAATGAGATGAAAAGTTGTGAAGGACACCTGATTACATAAGTGATTGGTTTTGTCATATGATACATTATATTATATACAATTGATAAAATAAGAAAATACCTACAAGATACATTTTGTTTCTGGATGTAGGAATTCTGTTATACTTTATCTCAAAGTTATTGTCGGTATAAAAATGTTGGGATCTTTGTTTTTTTACCGCGCCTACATTTTTTACACCCAGAATAAGTCTGAGATAAACTATACACAAATAAGGTGATTTATGTTATAAATGGCTTCAAGGGTTCTTGAAATAGCATCATTTAAATGAGCAAAAAATTGGAATGCCATGGAATCATGAACGTGCCCTGTCTGAAATAAAACATTTTTTCCCATCTAACTATGCTTGATTTTGAACCTGCCACAGTGATATTGATTAATAAAAGTGGCCAAGAGCATGTTCCGTAGCCGTTTCAGAATTGAAATACACATTTAACTTGTCATGGAAACTATCATTTCTTTCACCTTGACAACATTTTGTTCGATCTATATAGGTAATAAAAAAAGTGTTTCGGTTTTTGTTTACAGGAAGTATACCTACACTCCAGTGTCCATTATAATTTTCATCGAAGGTACTTGTTGAAAGGTATTATGGGAAAGAGAATCAGATTTTTAGAACACATGGTTGGAAAAATTAAAAGACGAGAAACAATATATCAACGACTTTGAAACCAAATATTTCGAAAATGAAACTTTGAAATAAAAATCTGTGTAGAAATCCAATTTCATCTTCAAAGATCTGTTTAATATAACAACATCTCACTATTTTGATATCGTGTAATGGAAAAATGTGACCGCTTCAAACGGCTGTAAAAAAAACTACCAGTTTTTAAGCCCAATGAATCGTGAACTATAACATGAAAACTTTTTAGCAATTATCATCTTTTGGGCACACCCTCTATATCAACTTCAAAAAGGCAAAAATGGCAGATTTTTATTGACCTAATTTTATTTTATAATAGATGATACAAATATTTCGCAAAAAATATGCTTACCATTGCATCTGAACCATCTGCATGTAGCGATGTAGGAAATCTCAAATCCTTCACATCCAGCGAAACAATTTTCAGGTTTTCAGTAGTCTGCACGTGACTCATCTTGAATGGCTTTTCACAAGGTGTTGTTCACTGTGTTGTCCACAGCCAAATATTTATCATTTTTAAATTAACATCTATTTATAACATTAATGTTAATATATTAAATATCACCTTATCATGTTTGCCTAGAAATTCAAGGACGTTTTTAGACTATATAAAAGTCACAGGACTCCACTTGTACACACATGATATGAAAGATAATAGATTAGATGTTATTACAGAATAATTTTGTTTTGAAAAAAAGGCTCACTTATTTTTAGCAGATGTTCTACTGGGAAAGTTGCCATCAATTCTATGTAATTTTCCATTTTATCTGTTATTTAATCATATGTAGCATGATCCTCTAATTTTGTTTATTTAATATTGTGATAAGTTATTAAAATCTAAATTGGTTCAAGTTCGCCAAGCAATTATATGTACAAAACTATTATTGATATCGATCTGTTCTTAATAATTGATGTTTTGTATTTAGTAGTTCTCTTATCCATATGGTACCCTCTATACAGTCAGTTCAGAATAAAAAGAATCAATTCTATAAAGCGAGTGACAAAAAAATCACTCAAATAACTCAAAGTTTCGTGTTCAAATATATTTTTTCAAAAAGTTTAGAAGTTATGAAGTATTAATCAACGTTTTTTTAAAATAGTAATGTTTATTTCTGACAATGCCATTTGAAAGAGCACATTTTCCTGTATAAGAAGCTACAGATAAGTACTATGTAATTCCGAAAAAAAAAAAAAAAAAATTGTACATGTTTACAGTTCATTTAAAATAAATACATTGTTTAAATGCTCGAATAATAATAATCTTTCATATTATCAAAGTCTATTTTGAAATGAAAGAGAATAATAAAAGCTCATTATAAATGTACATCCTATAAAATATAGTCAGGGTTCTTATTAGTCATTCCTTTCTATTATCTGTATATATTATACAGGGTGTTTTACAAGGAAAAAGGAAACGGACATACCTTAATGACAGATAGAGGACACTGCCGAGGGTAATCATAATCACCCATTGAAAAACCTAGTTGGGCTCTCGTTGCTGAAATATTTTATGTATTTTTCCGAACTAAAAAAAATATGTTTTTTTTTCAAGAAAACAATACCCTGTATATGTTTTTTTTTTAAATTTCAATATTAAATTCGAAAAGTACATAAACAACTGAACAAAGTTGCTTCATTCATTTTTTTTGCCACACTTTTGCCGCATTCGAAGACAATTCAACTAAATAATGCAATATGAGACTTTAGAAAATATAGATGAATGATATGTGCAAAAAATGGTTCCACTATTCTATATAGAATTTATTTTCATTCCTCTCATTTATTAAGAAGTAAAGCAACATATTATACCTATTAACAATAACAAGAATGGTAGCAACAAGGTTGCATATCAATAATGCACATACTAGCAAACGATCAACATAGTGTAATTGTACGAAAAACAAAAAATGCAGATATTGTCATAAAGCGTATCCATCAATTCGCGAAAATCGAACAAATGAACCCAAGAGGGATTTACCTTCGATATAAAGGAATTCACCTATAAGGAAAAGTTTGTATAGTAACAGCGGAAAGTCGTAATATATAAATCGCTCTCACGTATTGGTGTTCTCTCTCTTGGGTTCATTTGCTAGATTTTCATGAATAGGGATAACTAACTGATTTAACATTTAAAATCATTGTTTAAAGTTGTCACTATTGATCGTAGTAGCGTCGTATCATTTGTTTATAAGTATTTTAATAGCTGTCATTTTGCAATAAGGCTATATACTATGATCAATAGAATCAAACTAATTGATTTTTAATGGTTAAAGGCATTGTTTAGTTGTCAATGTTTGGACTGGCCTTGTAGGCGGTCACTTGTTAGAATCACATTTTTTTAAGGTACACTAATTGGTAACGTTTACCTTAATTTTTTACAACATACGTTACCGAATCTTTTAGAAAATGTAATTATCCGAGGTATGTTCTTTCGGCATGATGGAGCCCCACCGCATTTCTCCAACCAAATTAGAAATCATTTAAATGATACATATCCAAACAGATGGATTGGTCGGGGAGGTCCTCGTGTATGGCCGGCAAGGTCTCCGGATTTCAACCCTGTAGATGATTTTTTATGAGATTAGTTAAAAAGTGAGGTCTACAATGTGAACATTAATGATAGGAATCAGTTAATTCAAAGGGTTGTTTATTATTGCGACGAAATTAGAAACAATCCAGATCTAATAAGAAGATGAATTGGACATCTCGTGGATCACACCAGAAAATATACCGAAGGGAATTATTTTGAACATAAAATTTAATTATGATTCTAATTATTTGCAAATACCTTTTATAACAATATTTGAATATCTGCATTTTTTGTTTTTCGTATAATAATTATTCTGCTGGTAGCTTGGTGGTAATTTGCCATTTACGTCATTTTTATGCCAGTTGCTAGTTACCATTTTGTTGTTGTTAATAAATAGATTATGTTGTTGTTTAACTAGTTTTTAATAAGTGAAAGGAATAAAATCGGTTCGGTGGCCTGTAACATTATTTTTTATTTATTTTACCTCATCGATAAAGAAAAAAAGTAAATGTCTAATTTAATAGTGGAAGCATTTTTTTGTACGTATCATTCATTGATAGTTTCTAAAGTCTCATACTGCATTATTTATTGAAATTTATTTCAAATGCAGGAAAAGTGTGGCAAGAAAATTAATGAAGACATTTTGTTCCGTTTTTTTTTTATACTTTTCGGCGCCAGGGAATAGTTTTCTATAATAAAATTACAGTTTCCAGAAAAAGCAGTTCAAGGCTTTTCTAGTAGAAGTTGGAATCTTGAAGAACAGTCCAGAAGGGCATCTTGTGAAGTATATAAGGCGACCGATTCTCGAGGAGAAGCCAGTTTTAAATAAGTTTGAGGTCAGAAAAGTTCAGATAAGTCCGAAGCGATCCCAAGTGATCAATAAAGTGAAATATCACTTCCACAAGGCTTTTAGAATGTTAAATAATTGCTTGAGTTCTCTCTTTTCTCCCAATTACAGATAGGGAACTCCTTTTTTGTTAAATTGATTATTCCAACACATCGTCTCTATACTAGTAGCGCCATTTGTTGGTTACTAGTAGCAGTTCCCGGCAATAACAGTGAGACCTGGCTTAACTTCAATAGGTAAATAATTGCTAGTAAAAACAAGGGAGATATTCTGTTACAAAACAGCATTTAAGGTTCTACTAGTTTAGTAACCATTTTGTGAGTTATCGTTTAAATTTAATACACAAAATACTAAAGGGTTTTAAAATTCGTCCTATGAACATTCTGACGAACTATAATACGAGCATTAATAATGATAGGTTCTATAGTGGTATTAATATAAATTGTCGAGTTTCCACATTTTCGCCTCTTCTAATATGTGATTCATACAACTTTACCAAATTACCAAGAGCAAAACTAAGAACTGAAAATAATTGAATCAATTAATGTATTAATAAACTTTTTGGTATAATTTCCATAAATGTGAAGATAAATAGTGGTACATGCATGATTGATCTTCTGTGAGAGATTTATTACTCTGTCTTTCCCAAACATAGTATAGGTCTATGGCTTTGAGGTAACTCCACAAGAAGATCAGATCAAAAGATGTAGCTGGCCACTCTATTAGACACCATCTACTAATCCATCTATTAGGGATGTAAGCTCAATATTTAAGGACAATATTCTATCTATCATGTTCAAATATTTCTTTTTGAATGGTAGACAGAGACTATTAGAGTGACCAGTTGGATCTCCTGATCGAACCCCTCTAGATTATTTCTTGAGAAGTTACCTCAAATCCAGGGTCTATCTGAAAAGATCCAAATGAATTGAAGAGTAGAATGAGATACTAAATTGTGAACTCCTCATTACATTAGATTTTATATGAATTTGATCTTGGCTATTGTTAAGTACATGTCATTAAATAAATTACCTAATAACTATAAACATTAATTATTATCATTTTACCTCTCGATTATTTTACTGTAGAATTGTTTAATATATTCTTCAAGACTTCAAGTATTTATTATTAGATATACTAGATATTTTGAATATCTAAAGAAACTTGTACGTAAAATAAAGTACTTACGTATGATTTTGTCAATTACAAGATATTTCATTGTTCAAGTAATCTTATCAGGTAGGCAGTAAGCCTATATACGATCAAATACTTAATAATAGAAAAAGTTGTCTTAGTGTGTACTAAGTATATCTACTATCATCTGGTTAACTCCTTCTCCAGACGTAAATTTTTTTCCTACCTCCTAGAATTGAGACAAATTATTGGTCCCAGTAAAGAGGAGATATCATCAGCGAGGATATCAGCATTAATATGACGTTAATATGACGCCAAATTTACTGACTCTAAGCTCTGCTTACGTTTCATGCACGTAAGTACCTGAGAGTTCCTATAATAAGATAAGATCTTGAAATTAAGTAACTGATATTTTCAAGATTTCATTTTAATAAAACTAATTTTCATATCAAGATTAGAATCACAGTCCACTGCAATTAGACAAAAAGTAGTCTTTATTATGGAATAATTCCTCATATAAAATGGCTTGAATGAAACCTTTTGCAACATTAAAAGTATGCTCAGTGAAAAATTGTAGTCCTCAAAAGTTTTTGAAAAAACCGCAAAGATTTTTTATGAAAAATTATTAACGTTGCTGATTATAAATTTGGTATCATTAAAGAAATTCAAAATGACAAAGGACAATACGGTTGGAAAATATTATAAAAAATCTGAGGTTTTGGATTCTAGTATATACACCAAATCCCAAGTTTCTGTACTTTTACCAGCTTACTTTAATTATTTACCCCTATTTAACCCCCAACCCTTCAACGGAATCATCTCAAAATGCCATCTAGTTCCAGATGTCATTATAATACATACCAAATTTTAAGTGAATATCTCAATTTTATTTTATCAACCCATTTAATAATGGAGTGGAGTCCATTTATTTGAGAACCTGTTATTGAGCCACTGGCCAATCATCATGCGATAATGAGGTGGAGCCCCATCTTGCTAAAAGTAGAGCAGTTCTTCACTTAAAATCAAATTCCCCTCTTCGTCACGCTGATTTTCCAACACATCTACTATTAAAGGGTCAAAAATGTTTTCCAATAAATCGAGGTAAATATTGCCATTCAAATTTCCGTCAGTGAAAGCTGGGCCAATGAAGAGACACCGTTTTTTGTCAGAATTTTTATGTCTGCTGCTTCGTTTTACACAAATACCAAGTGACGCTTTTAATGGTTGTAATAAACCCTACGTAGTCTAATAGAGAGAGAGCTGGCAAAAAACCTGGCCAATCGGACAACAGAATGAAATGTTTTTTAAATGTTAGTACTCACAGTGACCATAAGAAAAATAATTTTGTGCCTGGGCAGAATTTGTTCACAAGTTTTGTGAGTGGTCTCTCCGGAGCAATTTTCGTACAGCAATTATACCAATGGAGTAACAACTTGGAATTTACTCTTAATAATAATAATAATAAAACTTTTTTATGGGTTAAAAATAAATAACTAAAAGGCCATCAACCGAAGTCCTTCAGCCTGTGTTTTACAAAATATAAAGTTGAATTTCAAAGTTAACAGAGGAGTAGAATCGTGATTAATAATTACTATATATTATATACATGGAGTAAAAAAAAAATACAGTCATTTACTCTTAAAATTTCGTATTTGCGGAGTCAAGAAAATATATATTTTTGTACCTCATTAAATCTTGTTCTAATGCTTTGGCACAAAACTTTTTTTATTATTATTATTTTCATTTTTTTTGGTTCATTACTGTACCTGTCTAAAAACAGCTTCAAACTACAACCAAAATTTTAGTTTAAACATTTTTATTAGAAAAAACATTTGTGTCACGTCTGTACTTGTTCAAAATACCTGGCACAAAACTTTCTAATGCCTTGGCACAAATTTTTTTTATTATTATTATTATTTTTTTTTTTTTTTGGTACATTACTGTACCTATCAAGTAGCAGTTTCAAACTACAACCAAATTAAAGTTTAAGCATTTTTCTATTAGAAAAAACATTTGTGCTACGTCTGTGCCTGTTAGAAATACCTGGCACAAAACTTCATATTTCTCAAAGTCTTATGATCTTACTAATAAAACCTAGGTATTACACTAGTATTCAGGGATAAACAAATAGTCATTCTATAAACAATCATAATGATTGCAAAACAGTAGTTTTTCTTTATTTGGATATTTTACAAAGTTGTACCAGTCCCTCTCCTTCTGATGTTAGTAGAGGGAGCGGTCGCCCTTTTCGGTGCACCCTATTTCCGAGACAAGTCCCTGAGATAAACGGGCAACCGAAGAACCTCTGCTCTTGGCTAGCTACTTGCTGTGAATATGCGTGGGTTTGTCTTACCCTTTTGTGTGGCTTACCTAATCACCGAAGGAAAGTACACTGCACAATTAACCAGTACCTGTCGCACAATTTGTTCTGATGAAAAGAGGGAGTGTAAACAAAAGATTTTATTGTTGGACGCCACCTGTAGCGTATGACAGATACTATCCAGCCCCCTTTTTATCAGAACAAAACTCCTAAAGGTAAAAAAAAAGTCTTGTGCCAAGGCATTAGAACAAGATTTAATGAGGCACAAAAATATATATTTTCTTTACTCCGCAAATATTAAATTTTAAGAGTAATTCCAAGCTGTTACTCCATTGGTATGATTGCTGTACGAAAATTGCTCCGAAGAGGCCACATACAAAAGTTGTGAACAAATTCTGCCCAGGCACAAAATGATTTTTCTTATAGTCACTAGGAGTACTAACATTTAAAAAATATTTCATTCTATTGCGTGATCGGCCAGGTTTTTTGGAGCCAGCTCTTAGACTATAATAACTTGGTATCACATTAAATAATTTTGTAGTGGGGGTATTTTAGGGTAATGGGCCGGCAATTGCCAGTGTGCGCCTTCCAAATGTAATATTAATAATATTTTTTGCATTTCTCTCATAAATTTTCTTCTTCAAGGTCACACTATTTTTTACGATTGCATTCCAAAAAATTCTGCTATTAGAAATCGATGAAAAAAATTAGGGGTGCCATTTGAAATTATAAACTTGGGTAGCTGGGGATGAGGGGGTGAGTTTTGGATAACACCTCTTCTCATTAAAATGCGTTCCCATTGACAATCAATAAAATGCTGTTTACTGCAAAAAAAGATCTTTAACGGTTCTCGAGTTATTAAGGGTAGCTCATTTTCAAAAAATCACCCGGTATACTCTTCGATCTTATATAAAATTTCGTCCATTTACAATTGGTGAAGTCTGATTTTCTGTGTTACTTCTAATGTCCAGTTTTTCAAATTAAACTCATCATTACTGGACACCCTCTATTAGTTTCATTGGGTTACAAATCCAGTAACTTTTATAATAAAATTAACACCTTATTGGCACTGTCATAGTTGCTACTAAAAACAGGCTCAATTAGATGACACTAGAACAAATGCTAAACACAGAGTATTCTTCAGTTTACAATTTATTTTCTTTTAAATGTAATGCAGCTAATACACGTTGTTTACAATATTCAGTTTGATCAAGAAGATTCTTTATTTCATGGACTTTCATTTCGATGGTTTCAAGTTGCCCTAATTGTGCTTGCAGCAAATGGGCAATGTGTTCAACCTAAAAATCAAAGAAGAATTAGCTGTTTTAATACATCGTTCAAATCGGTTAGACTTGGAAGAATCGTCGAACTACTATATTTAATTTCTCCTATACAGAATTATTTGTCTTTACATTTCGGCGCTTAAAATAAAACTTTTATAATGGCTGTCATCTTCCTCACTTTCTTTTCACATAAACATCATTTCATACGATAGGGCCATTTCGCAATATAGCAGTTTCCCATTATTTATCTTTCAATATAAAGGACAACATGCCAATAGTGTCAGAATTTTTTTTTAGCCCTAACAGAGATATTCCTTGTATTTGAATAGAAATACGCCATTCGAGGTCCGGTAAACTGATGTTACCTCCGATTAAAGAACACTTCTAGATACTAACAGCTGTAATGAGACATTAATAAATTCATGTCACATTACTAGATTCCCTTCTACCCAGCACTTTTGCACATGTATCTAATAAAGTTAAATCGCCGATGTACTCGAAATCTGCACGCGGACCCAAAATTGCACACTCTCCCAGTGGGTCACATGTGTAAGATTTCGGATATAGAAGCGCTACAAAATTCAAGACAAATCAGTGATCTTCTGGCATTGGCCTTCAGCATGCTGGACTGGGTCGATTAGAGTTAGTACTCTATTATGAAAACAAACAATATTAAAATATGCATAAGACTCGTAGACCATGGATACGACGTCAAAAATGTTTGTCGAAATATCTGGATATCAGAATGACCCGTTTATCAAGACTTATGCGGGAATTTGTTTGAAATTTGTTTTAAAATTGAGTAGAACTTAACACTCGGGGGTTATTATTGTAAATAAATTTATACAAATTGATTATAAAATTAGCGAATTTATATCGTGGATCATAGCATATAATGGGTCTGCCGGAGCTTCCTCAGTATGTAGATACATAGCAGCATACTTATGTCAGTTTGATGTATGGGTATGACGCTCAGGAACGTATACATTTTTTGGGCCTGACTCAACTAGAAGTGAAAAACAAAAGGCAAATTTTTATTAATTTTATCTAACAATTTTAAATAATGATATATTATAATCATGTTCGAAATCAATGATAACAATAAATAATAGAAATGAAATAGATAAAAAAATTCATTATAATAAAGTTATGGTGATGACCTAGACAGCAAGAACGCCCTTGTCCTCATACCAATAGAGGAACATTGTTGAGGCTCCAGGTACATCGCGTAACTTCTTGAACATTATATTCATTATCGGCGACCCCGAAAACTTCCGACCAACCAAATTGGGCTAATTTCCACCATGGATTACCGAATAATGATTTTATTTTTAATTACCTCAGACTGCACGTGAAAAATGTATTTTTTCAATGCACAAGTGCAATTTCCCAATTTGCGAAAGATTAAAATAGGTAACAAATTGAGTAAATGCGTCAAGGAATCGAATGCAAAAAACAGCATTTTGATCCTTCTTACTGCACAAGTTCTTGATAGTTTGGCCTATTTTTGTGCTAAATTTTCTCAACTATACTAAGAAAATATCAAAATCAGGACAATATTGCACCTGTTCTTATAACTTTCTATTTCTCAAACATAATAGGTAGAGCGTATAATTCTAAGTGAATTGTATATTGAACTGTATTAAAATTTTCTTGCTATTCGTCTTTTTACAAGTGCGTAAACAAAACCCCGCATCATGTCATACCTATGAAGCTTATATTTACTTATGAAATGATCGATTAACTTCCTTTTTAAACAGCACAACACCTCACCACTTTTGTAATATGTATATTGTTAATAAAATGTGCAAAAAAACTAGAATCATCTGTTAGCATTAATGGCGGACACGTTAAATTGAGAATATAGAAATTACGACACTCGACACGAGCCGATCGTGTCCGCAACGTTATGGTTGTTTTCAAATAAAGCCATGAATAGATCGACTAGCCACTCAGGACAACTGAAGTGTCTTACACTGAGATTACCTCAGCAACAAACAAACCAATACACTTCTATCTAGGGATAAGTTCTTTGAACGGAGGACGTCAAATAGAGATTATACCTGTAATACAGTCTTTTAGAACTTCAAGGTTCGCTGATAAAAGCAATTTTTAATTGGTTAATTCTGGAAGGCAACAACTTTAATTGTAGCTCTTTAGAACAGGGAGATTCTACTTTAAAATTACTACTATTTTTAGCTTGATTTGAACTTTTATTAAGTTTTAAAATAGCCAATTAAAATTGCAACAAGTCCCCGAAAGTTGCTCTACTGCACTCTGCAGGTCGTAATTCTTAACAGAATCACTTGAATTTTTTTAAAGCGTTTTGTCTATTATTAGAATAGGACCTTATTTAATTTCATAACAGTCTCATCAAGCCTAGATAGACATTGTCACTAAGCGTGGTTGGGGTTATATAAAATCACAATTTAACTATCTAACTATCCAGCCTATTTAGAAAGCACTGATCAATAACTTTTTTAGATACAAAGGAGCAGTGAGAAAATTTTAATTTTTGGCATAGCCAGAATACGTAATAAAAAAAATTGTTAAATAGGCTTATTAAAGTCACCTTACAATAATATTGCAATATTTGCACTTCAGTTATTCTTTACAGGAAATTAAATATGAAGTTTTTGAAAAAACTGGATGTACAAAGCGTCCAATGACTAATTTCTGGTACACTTACGTTATTCCCACAGCTGTGTTGTATATTAACCTGTCCTGTACGTGCTTGTAATTCTTCCAGTGCCTCCTTAAAATTCAAAAATGTGGAACCCAGTTCTTCTGCAAACTTATACCTAGTGGTACATAAAGGATTGGTAATGGTGAAGAACTAGTATATTAATGTAAGCACATACGTATTATTTCTATAAATATCTTTTCTGTTGCATGTGAAAGCTACTTCTTTTTCTACTTTCTTTACCAACTGTTGCACTCCTTCCTGATCATTGCTTACATAACTCAAAGTTCGATTAATACTCTCTTGAAGACATTTCACAAAACTTATTCTATAATACACAGCTTCCAACTAAAACGATTCAATCTATTAGAAATTCGACTTTCTGTTTGTTATTTTTACCTTTTGACGGGTATTACAAATATCAAGTGTCAACTTATTAATCTCGTCTGATTGAAGTGAGAACACATTTAGGTTTTCTTGAATATCTGAAATCCATTCGTCTATTAAAAAATTTAGTTGCTTGAAAGTTACATTGTTCTGACTTTTTATTATATTACTGAAATTTAGAGACATTTTGACACTAATAGCCAAATTTTAGCCAACCTCACCTCTTTGATAAAAAAAAATCTCCCGTCTCATTCACTATCTTCTGTGCTACCATAGTGGCTATCACTATATTTGGTATCTTTGCTAAAAAATAGCTTGTGATTGCTTATATTTCCTTTATTTTTCTTATTACTCTTTTTCGATTTTTTTTTTTGTGTTCTGTATGAATCCTCCTCCTCGCTGCTGTCAGTATCAAGTTCTTTGTCTTTCTTTTTAAATATTTTTCTTTTAGTTTTAGCTTTTTTTGAAACAGGCTTATTACATTCAAAGTTATTTTGTGCTAAAATATATAATAAATACACTATTAAAAACTGTTTAAATAATGAACATTTCTCTAAAAGCGGATATGTACAAATACCGAGTACCTCACCAGGTTCTCTACAAGCTACATCTCCCTTAGTGGAAAACATGGAGATCTGAACAAAATATTATTATATAGAATACAAATGAAATTATCACCCCCCTACTCCCTCCCTTCAAACTACTCCCAATTTTTTTTTTTTCAAATAACACTCGCCCTTCTTTTATTGAAGAATAGAAAAGTATACTTTATTCTGAATTCAATTCAAATCACAATTTTATTTTATTAACCCCTTTAATAATGGAGATTGCGTAAAAAAATTTGAAACCTTGGCTTCTAGTATATACACCAAATCTCATGTTCCTGGAGTCTTACAAGCTTGCTTTACATATTTACCCCTTAACCCTTTATCGAAATCAGCTCAAAATGTAATCTAGGTCCATATCTCGTTATAATACATACGTGTACCAAAGGACCTCGCACCAAATGGATATCCGTGAAATATTTATATATAATTCAAAGCACCTGGAATTGAAGATTAAAGTATTTCATCAAAACGTGCAGCGCATAAGCACCAGCATTAATCAGTTAGAGGAATTTCTTGAAAGTATGGACTACTGTCAAATTGCATGCCTCACAGAACACTGGCAATCGGATGAAGAATTGGAAATACATAAAATAAAAAACTTAAGTCTCGCCTCCAGTTACTGTCGACTGCATGGAGAACATGGAGGGTCAGCAATATATGTAGCAGATAATGTACAATGGAAGCCGCGAGAAGATCTGTCACAAATGTCAGAAAAATATCACTTCGAGTGTAGTGCAATTGAATGTAATTTTGTACATAGTGATTGTGTAATTTTATGTATTTATCGTCCACCAAGTGGTTGTTTAGATACGTTTCTATCCAAATTAAATGTAATACTGGAAGGTTTGTTTAACGAGAGCAAGGCAGTCATTATAGCAAGTGACTTAAATATAGATTTTGCTAGTAACAATGCAGGGAAATTTCAGCTATCAAGCATAATCGAATCTTATGGCATGAAAGTCACAGTAAAGGACTTCACTAGAGTTACTCCATCAAGTAAAAGAATCATTGACTATATCATTACTAACATCTCTTGCGACCACCAAACTCATGTGGTACAATCGATGATAGCTGATCACAGGGCACAAACATTTTCTTTCCTGGTAAGAGCCAGCAAGCAACCACATATTTATACAAGGTCTTACAACGACGTAAATGTTAGCAAATTTATTTCAGATTTAAAGGCAATGGATTGGTCTAGGGTATATAACGTTGATTCAGTAAATGATAAAACAAACATTTTCCTAGAATTAATAAAAAATAGCTTCAACGCTAACTTTCCGTTAATCAAGAGAAAGATTAGAAAGCCACATAAGTCAGACTGGTATACCCCTGAGCTACATCAATTAAAAAATCAACTGAAGCTTCTAGAAAATATAAGCAATACAAATGCAGAATACAGACCTGCACTCTCTTATGCTAAAAAAATTTACGAGGAACGTTTAAGGTCAGCTAAGAGTCAGTATTATGAAAAAGTTATTAATAATTCGGTTAATAAATCCAAATGTATTTGGAACCACGTAAACTCAACCACTGGTAACAAGACTAATAACAAACTACCAGAATGCGACCCACTTACACTGACAAATAAATTTAACTCATTTTTTAATGAGACGATTTCTAATCTTTTAAAAAATTTGGAAGAAAACAAAAGCACAATAAATTATAGCAACCTGATAAAAACAAATACAGAATCCATGTTTGTATATCCTACCACATCCGAAGAAATTTGCAGCACAATAAAAAACTTTAAACCTAAAAACTCCAGTGGGTTTGATGGCATATCACCCAATTTGCTAAAAAAATGTATACAAGCTCTAGCCACACCACTCGTGAATATCTTCAATACATCGCTATCACAAGGAACATTCCCTGATGTATTAAAACTGGCGATTGTGGTGCCCTTGCACAAGAAAGGAGATACAAATGATCTGGGAAACTACCGTCCTGTGAGCTTGTTGTCTGTCTTCTAGAAAATTCTTAAAACACTCATGTACAATAGGCTGCTCATGTTTCTTAACAGGTGTAACTTTTTTAATAACTTTCAGCATGGATTCAGAAGAGGCAGATCAACAACGACAGCACTATTCAACTTCGTTGAGGTAGTAAAGGCTTTGGATGGCCAGGAAATTGCCTGTGGGCTCTTTCTTGACCTATCCAAGGCATTCGATAGCCTAGATCATAATAAGCTCCTAAGCAAACTGGAAAAAATTGATGTTAGAGGAATTGGCCTTCAATGGTTCAGACCATAAAACAGAACGCACAAGACCTCTATAATATTCGACGCGAAAAAATATGAATCCAACACTATATGTTGCAACTATGGCATGCCCCAAGGCAGTGTTCTTAGACCACTTCTCTTTATAATATTTGTCAACGATTTAATCAGTGTAATAGAAAACAATGCTAAAGTAAATATTGTAAGCTATGCCGATGACACCAATTTAATGATAACGGGCAAAATTCTCAGCGAAATCGCTGCCAGTTTTGAAAAGCTCTGGTTCTACGCAAGAGACTGGTTTGCCAATAATAATCTTTTTCTAAACGAGTTAAAAACAAATTGTGTAATTTTTAAAACAGATAAGTTAAATATCGAAGTACCTGAGCACCTAACTGACACGGTGCCAATTACGACAACAGATTCAACTAAACTACTAGGCATAACACTAGACAACAACATTAACGAAACGAAACCTTTTTCTGTGAAAACAGTTTTTATGGCAAATAAATGTTTCTATTCTATTCTATTCTATTCTAAATGGTCTGCACATATCGACCTCACAGTGAATAAATTGAACAAATCATGCTGTGCACTCAAGGTCCTATCACGTTCCTTTAACAGCACTAATCTTATCATGGTGTACCACGCAAACTTTCTCTCCATTGCTAAGTATGGAATCGAAATCTGGGGTGGCTCGCCAGGCCTCTGCAAAATTTTTAAACTGCAAAAGAAAGCAATCAGGGTATCAGGGTGATATTCAAAATGAAATTTGACGAGTCTTGTAGGGGCCGATTCAGGGAAAACAAACTACTCACAATCCCAGCTCTATACATTTATTCCTGCTTGATGTTCTTAAAAAGCAACAATTCTGAATTTATAAATATAAACACAGACCATGCGCATGATACTAGGTACAAAATGAATTATGCTTACCCAGTACCCATTATACACGTCCTTAAATATCGATGAAAACACACAAATATCGCAAACGGACACAATAAAATATCTAGGTGTAACTATGGACCAGCATCTTAGATGGAATCATCATATACAAAATGTTACCCAAACACTGAGAGGTCTACTATATAGATTTAAATATCTGAAAAACATATTAGACGTGGAAAATTTAAAAACCATTTATTATGCCTTGATTGAATCTCGACTCCGCTATGGTATTATAGGATGGGGAGGAGTTGTCAACGAATATTTAAAGAAACTAAATGTTATTCAAAAAAGATTCCTAAAAATAATCTTTGGTAAACCAAGTACTTACCCCTCAGATGATATTTATAAAGAATCCAAAATTTTTGATTTGCGTCAATTGTATTTTACAGCAATAATCAATTTACTACACAATAATAAGGACAATTTAGTAGAAATAGATCATAACTATCACACTCGACATAAACTCACATCTTATAGAACGCCGTTCTCCTCTAAGTCAATAGGCCAACGTCATGCCGCTTATCTTGGTCCGAGACTATATAATATATTACCGAATGAATTAAAAGCATGTCGCTCCCTATTCGGCTTTAAAAAAAAACTAAAAAAATTTGTATTGAACTTTAATAGAACCGAATTACAGAAATTAATAGAAATGAGACCCTGAATATGCGCTACCGAGATGCTACTATTTTTTCAGAAATCGCATTTTATAGTCGTAGGTCATCTATTTTATAATACATACATGTCCAATTATTTTTTAAAGTTATGGAATGTTAATATGTTTAGCTGTAGGAAAAATTACATAGTTACCTATTTCATTATATACCTATTATATTACCTATTTAATTATATGTGTAATAGTATATCGTACGTATATGTAATGTACTGCTTGTATAGAAGTATAGTTATATTATAAGTACATGTATTTAAATATAAATGTATTTTACAATATTTCAATAATGTAAAAAATTACTGGTAATTCAACAGCGGACAGCCCTGGCTTTGCGGGTTACCTTAGTTTATTTGCCTGTTAATTGAATTTGTTGTGTACTATTCTGTTCTCTGTACAAATACTTAGTAGCTAATAAACAATTATTATTATATTATTATTATTATTATAGTACATAGGCTAACACTTACAGAGAAAGGACTACATTATGCTGCACTAAAAATTTTTAATGCACTCCCTAACAATATAAAAAACAAAGTTAAGAAGTCTTCCAGTACATATGCAGTATTGAGCCATACTCAACTCGAGAATATTATGTGTGATGATAATAATGTGTGAATTATCTATTTTATATTTATCAACTTGTTTGTCTGCCTCATATGTCTCATATCTTTTATTTTTGTAAACTGTGACCTGTTTTATACATGTAAATATGAGCTAAAACGGAATCAAACTTATTTACTTATTTATTTTGTAACTTTGCGAAAAGACAATTCTTGTGTCCTGATCAAACTTTCAAAGGGAACTTGGGTCTAAAAATCTCGGGCCGTCGAAAATGGGCATAAATGGGTGAATAAAAAGTCCCAGATTAGTCAAATATTTAGAGAAATATACAACGGATCAAAACAAAAAAAGTATGTGTTAAATATTTTTGATAAAGCTATCTACTGATACCAAACTCGACTCACTACCACCGCCCCCTGGGAGTGGGGTGGGGAGCAACTATGGAATCTTAAATAGAAACCCTAATTTTTCATTGCAGAATTAGATTTTACTTGAAAGTTAATCGAAACAATTTTTGTCATTCGTGATAGATAGCTTTGAATTTTTTCAAGAAACTGCTTTTAGCATTATCCAGGAACAATGACATGGACGTCTGAACTGGATATGGATACCTGATGAAAGTATTTGAATAACGGATACGGATACTATATATGTCGAACGGATAACGGATACTAAAATACAAATACCCTATTAATAAATGTATCGTAAATACATGTATTTGTATACATTTTTAGAATAACTAGAGGTAAAGAAGTGTATCTCCAGTTTAATGATAAATGAAAATAATACTTTTTCCAAAATGCGCCAAGAACCTTAAATTTCATAGTGGTAAAGGATCATATAGTTGGTAACAATACGACCATTTACCACTATGAAATTTAAAATTATCCGAGGAATCAAGGAAGTACTCGGACACAGATTACCTTACAGATACAGATAACAAATATATTTTTTTAAGTATCCGAATGCAGACTTTGGATACACCAAAAATATTTCAATACTGCATCAGAGTACAAAAGTATTCGGATACTATCCAGCTCTGATGGACGTAATAGGTTTCTGTTCCCTCGCAGAGCTTGTTTTAGGTAACTCTCCTCGTCTCTCACCATAGGGGTGGGTGCTGCTTGTTGTTATTGAGAATAAAACATTATTTTTTGTCATTGTAATGCCATATATCGCGTATTAAGAAAAAAGATTCAGATAAAACCTACGTATTCTGTAGTGTAGAATCCGAATCTGTAATAAAAAATGAAGGTTTCCGTTTAAGATTCCATAGTTGCTCCCTACCCCACTCCCAGGGGGGCGGCGGTAGTGTGTCGAGCTTGGTATCATTTTATAGCTTTTTTTAGAATATCAAACACATATTTTTTATTTTTCAATTCAAAACGTATTTCTCGAGAATTGCGAAAAATCTTATTTTAGTGATAACGACATCTATTGCAAAACCTACATATTCTGTAGTGTAGAATCCGAATCTGTGATAAAAAATGGGGGTTCCCATTTCAGATTTCAAAGTTGCTCTTACCCCCATCCTCAGGGTGTGGGGGTAGGGCGTCAAGTTGTTTGGTGTCATTGGATAAATTTTTCAAAAATATTCAACACGTACTTTTTCTTCTTTCGATCCGATGTATATTTCTCGAGACATTTGACCATTGCGGGACTATTATTCACCCATTTACGTCCATTCTCGGTGGCCCAAGTTCCATTTGAAAGTTTGATCAGGACAACAGGAACTGTCTTTTCCCAAAGTTACATAATATTTCACTGACATTCATTTTCCCATGTATTTGGTGCCTGGGTCCTTTAAAATATCCACATTTCTTAACATTCTAAACCTATTTCAGCAACTTTTTTTACGATTACTATACTTCCACTTCACTATGTAGATGTGAAAGTAATAAAGGGTTGCTATTTGAAAAAACGGAGGTAGAGAAGACTGCAAGGGGGTGGCTAATTAGGATGGTGCTTTTGGATCTCATATAACATATTTTATTCAAAGAAGGCTCGATAAGGTCTGATTTGAAAACAAATCATGGGAAACTTAATTGTGAACATAAATATAATTTTTTTTTAAGATTTCAGCTTAAATGGAGACATCCCACCTTCTTCAAGTCATTTTCACTCTTCCCACCCATTCTTATTTCTATGCTTCTATGTTGGATCGTACCTTATCTATCACCTTAAGTATACTTCCGAGTTCTTCTTATATTAAGGTTCGAAATATATCTGCTGCTTGTTACTGGCCCACCACAAGCATCACTCACTCCGTTTACCTCACAATTATACCACTCCATACGAGTGAATTCGTCTTATTAGGGTTCAATCTGTACATATATACTTAGCTCTACCCAGAAACAGCGACTTGGAGGTGGTGTGGTGGTGGGCCAGATAATGTACGATCCAACATAGAAGCATATAAACCAAGAGCGAAAAGTTAATATTTTGGCAATAAATAGTGTGATATGTATTTAAGAACGACTGCATATTTGCTAGCTTGAAAGCGGGACCCTTTTACAGATAGCAGGTATAAAAATACCTTACTAACCTACGTTAAAGTATGATAACTGGTGGTCATATATGTTTGACAGAATACTGTTAAAAACCAACATTCATTACTGCCAGACACTTTCCATGGGTCCTATTTCGCCAGACGCTTTAAAGCTCAAAAAAAACTCCAACCTAACCTAACATAACTGTGGAATCATATCTACTACCAACTATGTAAAAAACGAAACAAAACAAAAAATTTATTATGTTAGGTTAGGTTGGATGTGAAAATGACTTGAGAGAGGGTGGGATGTCTCCGTTTAGGCTGGAATCTTTTTAAAAAGTATATTATGTTCACAATTAAGTTTCCAAAGATTTTATTTCAGAAGGACACTGAAATCAGGCCTTATTGACCCTCCTCCTTTCTATCTTATCAACGGCACAAAGACACACACCTACTGGCAAATTTAAAGGGACGGAGATTAACTACCATTTATTCTTTTCTCCTAACAAATCTAGTTAATTAGTTGCAGTTTGTTTTGCAACATTTCATGCCACTTTGAAGCTTATTTAAAAAACATAATACAGAAAATAGCGCCTTTGCAAAAAATGAATAGTACCTTTTGACTCGTTTTAATCATTCAATGATTAAGCAAAACTACAAGGATTATTATTTTTCAATAATGTGTGTTTCCATCAGCCCTTATGACCGCAGCCATCTTTCTTTCCATGTTTTTGATGAAGTTATCAATCTTATCTTGTGGTAAATTTTTCCATATTTCAATCAGAACAGCTCTCTCTTCCTCTGTTTTTTGGACAGCAAGAATTTCTGACCTAAGTCATCTGTCTAGCATGTCCCATACTTGTTCAATTACATTCACGTCCAGAAAATATGCAGGCCAAATCATTGTCGGTAATTTCATTAGCTTTAAAATATCAGTTACACAAGAAGTTGTGTGCGGACGAGGATTGTCTTAAGAGGAAATTTTCTCCAATATGTGGACTAAGGCAACACATGAACATCTTTTATGTACCCATCTGCAAGTAAAGTGCCATCATCAATTAACACCAACTCTATGTGTGCCCCCTAAACATATGCCACCCAGTAGGAGTAAAACTAGTGGTTGTTTTCCTGGACATCAATACACTTTCTCCCTACCATCAATCGAATTTATGCGGAAACAGCTTTTATTCGTGAACAAAACTTGACCCCACCGATCGTTCTAAATTTGGCGTTCTCGAACAAAGGCTAGTCGTGCTATCCGATGATGTGTCTGTAGTTTTGGGGCTTTTTTTGACCTTTAAGACTTCAAACCAACTTTCAGTTTTCTTTTAATTGCACGCTCACTTATTCTGGTTTCACGACCTTCTTCTAACTCGTTTCTTGTTTGACCTGTTGTTCGATGCCTATTTTGGAGTGTCTGTAACTTTATAAATCGATTGTCTACAGCCGTGGTTGAGCGTTTTCTGCCTTATCCTCATCTTCTCCCAGTTTATCTCCAATGTGCAACGACGGATCGTCAATTTTGATATACCAAACATATTGGCAACGTATTATCTCATATTTCGACCCCTAGGAAAATAACCCTTTAAAATCCGTGGGTAAAAAAATTATAACAAGAGATAAACTTTAATGTAGAGAATATACATGTTTCAAAAGTAATGCAACAACTAATGCAAAAATTGCAGTAGGCTGTCTAAACCTTCAAATTTGTTAGGAGAAAAAAAAATTATGCAAAGAAATGTCAATTTATCCCGTTTCCTTTAGAGTTGGTGTATGCAGCTTATGAAAAATCTGGTAGACCACTTGGTATAATAATCTTACCGTTACAAGTACACCCGAGTAAAACTTGAACTGATCTATCTGATTTACCTTCTGATCTTTTCTTCTCTTCTTGACTCTCATCTGCAAAATAAACTCTTTTTTTAATCTCGTCGAGCTTCGTACTATCACTTTGGATGTCAACTAAGTCAACTACATGGCCCTCAAATTTGTTTGGAGGTTTACTTAAAGTAAGTTTCTTTATCTGTGAAAGAACTTTTGTTAAATATACAGACGTTCAAATAACATACAACATCACATTTCTAGAGAAGTCGACTGGCGGTAAAGGGAACTGAGCATCGGCAGAAAGTAACTGATTTTCAATTGATTCGAGTTTCCTACATTGGCGTGAGTTTTGTTGCCTTAAATAATTTTGAATCTGTAAAACTCCACCAATATTGCTATAATCTGGGGTACTCCCTGAAAATATACAGAAACAGAAAGGTAACTTTCACAAAAGTTTTTCAATCGGGAGCTGCCACGGTATATTTTATGAAAATCAGTTGCACTATCCCTTGCTGGCAGCTCTCGACAAAAAGAGTGTCTTCAATATTCTCAACAGTGTATTCAATTCGGCTTTAATAACTGTTGGAACAAAACTCTCGTTGCCTTCAAGGAAAATTATTTGTTTTATTTTAAAGTTTTTTTAATCCATTATGAATGTTTTCAGAATTGTTATACAACTCTTTCTTTAGTAGTACCTACTCCACATGAGCAAGCTAAAATTTCTTCCGTATCGAAACAAGCTGAATACATTTTCCTGACCTCTTTTAGTGATGAAAATTTTCATAACATATTTTTTATTGGTACTTCATGAGCAAAGAAAACTATACCAAATTGTACTCTGTTGGAGCAAATTGATATTCTCTTCATTCTACTTTTCATACCACTAGGGAGGTTTTCAGACAACTCCAACAATTCACTTAAAACCAACGGTATCTTAAATCTCTGATAGTTTTTTTACTGTTATTTATTACATTCTTTATTGCACAATCTGCTGAGTATGTTTTAGTCGAGGTCAATACACCACACAGTGAGAAATTTACCACTTTTTTTAACAAAAGTCCATTTAACGCACAGTTCTTGACCAATTTGAATATATATATTTTTTAAATACTCGTGAATGATTCTAGCTTACCCTCCGATTGCTACAATTTAAATATCTATTCTTCTGATGAACACGTATCCGACCTAATATTAAAATATAAAAAAAAAAAATTTAATAAAAATAGTGACTGTCTTATATTGTAGATCACCGTAATTTTGTAATTGCATTTCATGTTTTTTGGGTCGCTGATTAAGAATATGATACGCAATTTGTCCAAAAGTGATCCAATTTTTAAATATTGGCCATTTAATAATTTTATTTATCGAAAGTCCTGAAATTTTCGAAATTATATTCTAAATTAGTGAAAAGTGGCCGCTATCTGAAAATTGGACTACTTTTGGACAAGTTGGATACTCTGCTAGTGATCAGAAAGCCAAATATAACAAAATAATTAAATAACACCCTAGAGTAAAAATTATGTATGTATGTAAACTTTATTTATCAAAATCGCTTATGCATCCGGATGACAAATTGAACATTTAATTGCAATATAACTAATTGAAAACTTAAATTATTTTTGGACAAGTTGAATAACCTAAAAAAAAAAAAGGCCAATATTTAGAAATTGGACCACTCTTGGACATACTGAGTTTCATAATTTTTAATTATATTTTATGTGTGCATATTTGTTATTTTTACATATTGATCTATTTTCTCTTTTCCTTTTTTTTTGTTAGTCACTACTTTCAGGTTTGTAGTTTTATTTAATGTCTTTATGTATATTGACGAATGTTTTTACAACAGCTTTTAGTAGTCAAAAAATTGCTCTCTGTTTTCTTTTCTACTTCTATGAATGTTTATAATGTTATACTTTTACTTTTTTATGTTTTATATCTGTATAAAAATTTGTATTATCGTTATATATTTATATATTTATATTCTGAATACTTGGCATATTATTCTTATGCTGGGGCTTGTGTGATTTTGACGAAACCATTTTTTTGTAACTTTGACAATATTGAAGGTTAATAAATTCTATTCTATTCTATTCATATTCTTAAATATCTAAGTGAAGATCATATATTAATATAATAACACCCTAGATTGATAAATTATATATCGAAAAGACCCAGAGAGACCCGAAGAGTGTCCATTATCTAGAAACCGGACCATTTTTGGACAAGTTGGATAACCTGTTCCTAATCAGCAATCCAAAAATGATAACATTATTAAACAACAGCCTATAGCAATCCAAAAATAATAAAATGATTCAACAACAGCCTAAAGAAAATATATATCGAAAAACCCAAAAACTAAAAAATGGCCAATATTTAAAAATTGGACCACTTTTGGACAAATTGCGTATCATATTCTTAATAAGCGACCCAAAAAACATGAAATGCAACTATAAAATTATAGTGATCTACAATATAGGGCAGTCACTGTTTTTGTAAAAAAAATTGTTTAAATGGTCCGATATTGGGTCAGATACGTTCATCAGAAGAATAAGTATTTAAATTGTAGCAATCGGAGGGTAAACTAGAATCATTCACAAGTACATAAAAAAAAAAATTCAAATCGGTCACGAGCTGTGCGTCAAATGGATTTTTGTCCAAAAAATGTGGTAAATTTCTCACTGTGTGCCAGCTCTCAGTTTCGCTGGTAAAAATTACTTTTAATTACACTTTTATTGCATTTTAAAATTGCCATGTCTCCATCAGTTGGTTCTGTATATATGGAAACAATCTACAGAGGTTACAATTTGCAACAGATCTACGTTTTTAAATCCCTTCATCTACTATTAGAATAGAATCCTACTGAATTTCATAATGATCCAATGATCCCTCAAGAAGTTCAATTAACGCAAATAATTATTTAACGCCGTTTTCACAGATCATTTTTGTTTTAGACATCTATTAATTTAAGAAAACAAATGTACATGAAGATTTTTGCAACATTTCATAAGATTTTACAAAAATAAAAATACTGCATAGTAGGTACACTAATGACCATTTCATAAGTCAGGATATATTCAAAATTATAAAAAAAAAAAATTAAATTATTTTCAAAAAACTGCAGAGTATTCTAGCTATAGAATATTCAACAATTATATACAAACTTTTACTTCATTTAGTGCCAAATGAAAGTAAAACAGTAAACTTAACATTTGACACCAAGTCTACAGGTAAGCTAGAACAGAATCATAAAACCAATGTCAAGTTTTTGGTACAAATTGACATCACATTAACATGGGTAGAACACATTAACATACTATGTGGGAAACTGTCCAAAAATATATCTGCTAGTAAGAAAATTAAAAAAAACAGTTAATCAACACGCCTCAGTCGCTACTTTATTTCTCTTTGTTTCACTCACGACTACTATTTATATCGTTAAGGATAATGTCTCTGTTTTCCATTATAGTATATCAGAATATTATGTACATCAAAATATAAATGAGTATACTATTTATGAAGGGATACATCAACATGACACTAGAAATAAACATAACTTGATAACACCTCAGTATAGACTCCAAAAAAATAATTTTTAAGGTATTAGTTTATTCAACACATTGCCTACTCAGTACTCATTTCCAAAATCTTCTACATAGTAAGTCAGCTTAAAAGTAAATTTAAGAGAATTTTAACAGACAATTGCTTATATAATATATACAGGAACTTTATCAATTGAGTGCTCAAAATGGGAACATTTTTCAGTTATATAGTAATTTTATGTAAATTTGTGAAGACTAATAACATTTTTTTCAGGTTTATCCCTTGCCAAACAGGGCCTCCGTACTTTCCGACCAATACCATAATTACAGTCACTCCCCACGACCTGTGGGGTTAGTGACTACAAATACCAGAATCGTGTGCCCTAAGTAGGCAGAGGGACCCCAAGATAACCGCCTTCTGCATTTGGCCTGCCAGCCATTCTGCTGATTTCTGGCAGATCGGTATGGTCTTTAGTTCCGAGAGTAGAGTAGGCTTCATACCACCGAGTTCACCGATTATTGCAAAGTGATGTTTGGCTCGGCAGGTGCCGAGAACTCGATCACAAACATCACCTTGCGTTGATGATCAAGGAGAACTGTCAGGCTTGAATTATTATTATTATTATTATCATTATGAATCTAAAAAGGGTAATGTTTTATTCATACATATTATTTCCTTAATGTGCCTACTTTGCAAGTTATCACTGTAAGATTTGCCGTTTGTGCACTTGTAAGTTAATATAATTATGGCCAATAAATGTGACAATGATTGATATCAAAGGTAGTGGGGTATTTTTCTCACTTTTTTTTTCTCCATGAAGGTAGAAATGTACAAATAAAACAAGTAATCTCAGGTTGAAATTAATCTATATCTTTGTCTCTACTATTCATAATTAAAATATCGTTAGATAATTTTAAACTGGCTCCTACTAATTTCTTGCACAATTATTTGTACCAAAATATAACGTAGTCATTCTATTTGAACACACTTGTGATACACTTGTAACCTTAGTGACATAGTTATTTTTTATAATCAGGTCATACAGAACTTATTTTTATGTAATACAGGGGAACACCATACTGGTGTTCCTGCAAAGGAGACATGATTATTGCACTCTATCACACCTGATTTTCCTACTTTATCTAACTCATACTTTTTATTATACAATTATTATTACATCTTTGGATAATTTTTATACAGGGTCTTCCGAATTGCATAGGTCAAACTTCATCAAGTGAGAGAAGTTTTCAAAATAAGAAATTAGCTCCAATTAGCATGGATGCTTAGTTTTCAGTTGCTCATATTAAAAATCCTGTAAATGATATTTTATGAACATTCTCAAAACCTCTAAAGATAAACAAATGATACTTTATTGTTATTTAACTTTTATGTTTTATAAAGCAAAATGACAACTATGTACGAAAATCATTTGGGAGTGGTAAAACTTAGAGGCTAGATATAATTGCCTCAACTATTTTGTGTCACATTTGTATTAATTTATAAGCAAAGCTTGCAAATTTGAAGTTCATATACGAAAAAAGTCTGTTGCGTTTTTTCTATAAAATGATTGGTTTTTTAATGAAGCTTGGCATAAAAATAGAACGGTAACCTAACTAGATCTAATTTAGAGGGATTAAAGCAGGAAATATAGCTGGCCCTTCTATTAATTCCCGTCTACAAATGAAAAATCGTTTTGAACATGGCAATGTTTTCCCACAGATAGATTGTTAGACAGGACTAATAGAGTAGCCAGTTAGACCTCCTGATCTAATCCCTACCTAGTAAATTGGATTTTGGGCTGCGGATTCGGATTCAGCATAAAAAAATACACAAAATCTATGTACTTATGTTTCTGGTACAGAACATTTTTTTATGGGTCTGTAATTTTTTTCCTGAAATTATTGTTATGTAACACAATTATATCAATAGCTTCATGTGCAATAAAATGTGCTCTTTCAAATAGCACTAGAAGAAAGGAAGATTGCTATTTAAAAAATGTTATAAATGTTTTAAAATTTTTTGAAAAAATGTCTTTGAAAACATGAACAAATAGAGAAATATATTTAAAAAATGTTTTTTTTTGTCACTTGCTTTTTACCAATTAAATCGAATTTATTCCTTTTGTTGTGAATTCATTATACTATTTGTAAAGTACTAAAGAGTATCATATTCAAAATTTACCCCATTATGAATTACTTCCATTATTTCCAGAACATTAGTGCAATTAGTGGTAAAATTAACTTATTTACTTATTAATATGAGAAGTGTATGCAGATCTTTTTTCAACGTATAATATTTTAATTTATCGTATGAATTTTTCAACACTAATTACAAAATTATCATAAATTTCTATACTTAGTATATTTTGCTGATAAATTATCTATCAAGATCTATAATTGTATTGTGACATCATAACCTGTTGAAGAACATAAATGAAACACTGTTTATTATTAATAATTTTCTAGCTTATTGTCCTTCCCTTCTTTTTTCAACTGTAAGTACAATTCATATCCATCGTGTTCTCTTTGCCCTTGTCCTCGCACCATCTCTCGTATCTGCACACAAAACCCATTTCCCATGGGTTATTTTCTAAATTGATATCCTCACTTTTTTCGAGCACTTTCAAAAGCGTGTTGGGTAAATTTTGCAAATCGTTTCCTTCCAAGTCTATAGCATCTATGTAACGCAGATCATCAAATGCACGTTCATGTATGTTGTTTATATTGTTGTTATTTAGCAACAGCCGCTTTATGCAGTAAGTTCCCTCGAAGAAGTAATCGTCTATAGACGTGAGGTTGTTGCGACTTAAATCTAATAAGGTATTCTCGTGCACATCGTTATTCTCAAAAGCATGTTTAAAATAGTTTTCCGAAACGCTGATCAAGCGGTTGTAGTTTAAATTTATATTTTTCAAATTGTGCGTCAAGTAAAACACTTGAGACGGTAATCTCTCGATGTTGTTGCTGCTTAAGTCTAACGTTTCCAAGTTAGTAAGATTGTAGAACGCCTGGATTGCTAATGTTTCAATGCCGTTACCCTTCAAGTACAATTTCGATATGGTCAGGTTACCGAAAACATGTTCTGGAATTGTCTTGATTCTGTTAAAGTTTAAATTAATCACTCTCAATTTTGGGAGATTCAGAAAGGCGTGATCTTCAATAAGTCCAATGTTGTTCCTTGCTAGAATGATGCATTTCAGTTTTGCTAAATTGTTGAAGGTTCCAGATTTCAAAATAGGCACAGATTCGTTGTCTATTATGACTTCCGTTATGTTATAAATGTCGTTTACAGTATCAGCTCTTAACATCGTCACAGGCACATCATCGCGGTAAGTTCTAATTGTTATGTAATCAAAGAACTGTGGCCCATTTTGTGTTATTGTCTGATGTACACATAAACAGAATATAAACACAACATATACGTCCCACATTTTACAATGTATGTAAACAAATGCCAAGAAGTTGTATTTTTAATATTTGGTAATTAGATCACAGATATTTAACATTATTATTTATAAACATTACAATAACAACAATCCTTATCACATCATAATATGAATAAATTTATTACTTTCCAATAGAATTTATTGGTGTGTTTGAAATGGAAAATAATCATTACACAAGTCAAAAAAAAAATACATAAAATTCAATAAAACATTACAAAAATTTTTAATTTTTAGACACAATTCAATAATAAAATACATTTATAAGAGAAAAATATGTGATTGTCTAATTAATCATAATAAGGCAACGGATATCAGAACAGACAACTGCATAGAAATAGTTTTACTACAAATCACTCTCTAGGCTTTCATTCAAACTATAAGCTACTATGATTGATTTAATTTTTATTAAATAGATTTGGGGACAGCATTTTTAGGTAAGGAGGTAATTTATTATAAAACAATGAACCATAATAATCTACACTATTTCTTAATTTTTTTAACCTTAAATAATTAATGTATATGTTGGACTTTCTATGAGTATTGTGATTGTGTACTTCGAAAACATTAGTATATTTAGGGATGTTAGTTTCATCATAAATCAGGCTTTGATAAATATACAGACTTCGTGTAGTTAGTATACCAAGGTATTTAAAATTTTCTTTAACATCTGCCCTTAACATCAGCCTTATAGCTTTCCTTTGAATGTTAAAGACCCTTTCACTGTGGGCAGAGTGGCCACAAGTATTGCATAGCTTATGATGGAATGGATCGGAGTATGATAAGTCATCAGAGTTATTTCACGTGAAGTAGTCTGAGTTAAGAATTTTGGCAAATATAGATGTTTACATAATTTATTACACATATAGACAACATATGGCTCCATTTTAGTGTAGGATCCAACATGACCCCCAGAAATTTTACTTTAATAGGATTATTGACAATTTGATGCCTTAAGCTGGAAACCATTTCCTCAGTTTTATCATTATTTAGTTTTTAAAGAATTACATAGGAACTATTGTTCTGCATTGATTTTGTCATAGCTTGGAAAAAAGTTTCATAATTTGAATCGACATTTATAACTGAAGCATCATCAGCAAGCAACACATAGTCACATTCACCGCCAGGTACAACAGTTGGAAAATCGTTTATATAGACTAAGAACAGTATTGGACCTAGCAGTGAGACTTGAGGCACCCCATATTTAATTTTTTGAGACTGATTGAGATTATTTATTGTCATAAAAAGTTTTCTGATAGCGTTCCGACGTTCAAAATAACAAATGTATTGCAGTATTCCTAGACCTAGCTAAGGCATTCGACACAGTGCCCCACGAAAAGCTTTTAGATGTATTACATCATTATGGAGTACGTGGAACTGTGCTGAATGTCTTTAGAAACTATCTATCGGACAGGTTTCAAATGACTCGTGTTAGAGAAGCTACCAGTACACCAAGGAGAATCCAAATAGGTGTTCCTCAAGGCACTGTGCTTGGTCCAATTTTCTTTTTAACTTATATAAACTCATTAACTAGCTTAAACATAAATGGTACTATTATTTCTTTTGCTGATGACACAGTCTTATTATTCCAAGGCTTTTCTTGGAACCTCGTTAAAGAAAAAGTTATAAAGAGTATAACAAAAGTACATAATTGGTTGAGTACTTTGAAATTATCACTAAATATTAAAAAAACATATTATGTAGCTTTTTCATTAACGTCAGCAAATAGACCCGACTTTTTCAATATTAGATTTAACTGTACGGAGGAAATTCTAGAAGCACCGCAAGCAAAATATCTAGATATTATAATTGATCTGAACTTAAAATCATATTAAAAAATTAGCATCAAACATAAGAAAACTAATAGATAAATTCTACTTAATGAGACAATTTCTAGGGAAAAAACTGTTAATAATAGTGTATAAGTCACTGGTGGAATCATTAATTAGATATGGCATTATTGCTTGGGGAGGGCTTTACAACAATACACTAAAACAGCTAAATGTAATACAAAACTTCATCCTAAAAATATGTTTCAAAAAGTCTAGCCTTTATCCTACGAATTTACTATATACAGAAGAGATTCTTAATGTCCGTTCACTGTACATCTTAGCTTGTTCATTTTTACAAAAGAATAAGCACTTACAAAATTTCATATCCCATCAGCACGAAACTAAAGGGGTAAAGTTCATAAAAGCCTGCATATACCTGTTGTAAATAAAAATATTGGACTAAGATCATTTCAATACTTAACCCCATAAGTTTTATAACCTATTACCAATTAAAATCAAGCAATTGCTTAATCTTAAAAATTTTAATAAAGAATGTAGACATTTTATAAGTACTAACTTTGATTCACTCAGAATCTTTTTTAAGAAAAAAATGTTTTCTTTCTTATTTCTTTAATAAATAGAATACAATTCGTTCGATCCTCTGAGTACTTCATAAGTTTTGGTTCCTAATTTTAGTTTCAGTTTATCTTTAATCCTATAGTATTTAGTATCTAGTGTAAGATGTATTCAAATTAAAAAGTCAAGGCACATGCAATTGTTAAGTCATGTAGGTGCCTATCTCCAATTTAAAATAATCTATAAATCTATTTTTTATTACCATTGTATTAAATGTGATGTATATTCTAATTTGAATAAAAATTGAATTGTTTATTGTAATGGTTAAACTTTCGAATAAATATAGTTTAAGATTTGAGTATCTACTGAAACCATTACAAACATTTTTGAAACGTTCATTGCTTATTTACAGACAGTGATTAATATAACAAGTATTATACTTTGGAAGCAACTCCAAAGGAGCGATGTGAGGCCTTAGACTCTCATCAGATTTGATCCTGCAAAGTTTGTCAAAGTCAGTAAATAACTCTGTATGTTTGCCGGAAATCAGGATAGGTGACTTTGTACTTAGTTGCAACATATCAAATCTGTATGTATGAAATCGAAAACTGACTTACTTGAACCTGGAATTTGTGTTCCTCCATATAATAAATCGGAACAAGAAGTTCCCGTATCGAAATGGAATTTTAATTGAAATGGATTCGCGGCGAGCTGCTGTTGATATTGCATCGACTCCAGTCCATGTTTTTGTAGCCCACTTGCAGCAACTTGTTGTTCCAATGTCGTGGGAAAGTAATTGTTTTGAGCAGGTGGGCAACACGACCTGAAAAACATGCACTAGTGTAAGTTTATACATTTCACTTTTATCCATTGGTTTGGATTCTAGTAGATTTATTAATAACTCCTAGGACATAACATTCAAAATTATTTGCTTCTGTTTTTAAACGTCTCAGTAAATTAATTCATAAAAGACAAAGTACACAGGCATGAGACATTAATGCTTTTATCTTGAAAATCGTGACTCAAACTAAAGAAAATGTTTACATATGATTCTTACAAAAATGCTCTCATTCAGGGGTAATTTGTTCTTAAAGTAACCTTGAATAGGAGGGAGCTACACATATAATGACAAAGGGCAGGCATCCAATATAATTGCAATTATATCAGATTTCTTTTTCACTGGGAAGTCCAATTCCGAAATTACTTAATGAACAATTCTTGTACAAGTACTCTCCGCTTTATCAAAACTTTAGTAACGTAAATTGTTTATGAAAACTTTTCAATTACTACTTAAAGAGCTTAAATTAATGATAACCAGTAACACTGTTTAGTAACCTTATGTTTATCTAAGGTTTATAAGTAACAGTTTGTTATTACTCTTATACAGGGTGATTCGTGAGGAGAGACTCGTACTTTACCAAAAGATAGAAAACATTGAGGTGATCTAAAATCCCCAAACGGTAATGGCTAAAGTGGTCCCGTTTTATATTTTTCGGAAGAATATTCTTATCGCCATATATCTGTAATGCGTAAACGGAATCCAATGAAATTTTGTATTTTGATTACAGTAGTCATTCACCATCTAATGCTTGGGATGTTAATAAAATATCAGGGCCGGACCCTGAATAAAAATATTTTTAAGTTATTCCTAAAAAATCACACTCTGTATACTGTTTATAAAATATTTGACATTAAAATATTAATTTACACCTAGAAAGATACAACATCCCATAAAAAAATCTTTTGGCACCATTTCATTGTTTAATTAAAAAAATTAAATTGTTGAAGGTTCAATTTTTTTTTCCTTTAAATGAGAAATTGAGAGAAAAAAGTCACTCTCGGGATTAACTACATATTATTTTTTTTGTTCCCTATCTGCACTACCAAAAGGTAGTTCTCCAAACTCTGGTTTCAGCAATATTTAATTCATTGCAAGAGTAATTCATTGTTACAATCATCTAGTCTTGCCATTACATTTGTTTTAAAAGTTATCGCTACGTACTTTTTAATAATCAAGTAGGTACCTGTCAAAAATCGGTCATATTGTAATTAAGAAGTGTCACGTCACCAATGCTGCTTTTACTGGTTACAATATTGTCTTGCAATAATTCTAAATCATGCCGTTTACATACACGAGTAGAGAATACGCAAATATGGTTTTTGTCTATGGATATTACAATGGCAATGCAAAAGCTGCTGAAAGGGAATACAGACTCCGGTTTGGAAATCAACGTTTACCAGATTATAAAACATTTTATAGAGTGTTTAGACATCTTTCTGAAACTGGAACCGTTCCCTCTATCGTGAAAATAGAATGTCCTGTTAGGCAGATTCGACAAGAAAAAGATTTGATTTTAAATATGGTTGACCAGAACCCAAAAATTAGCACAAGAAGAATTGGTCAACAATTAAAATATTCCTCAAACCAGAGTTTGGAGAACCATTAAAGGTGAACAAATGCATCCTTGTCATATCCAAATTGTCCAACGATTGGTGCCAGGCGATGAAGTATTTCGGTTAACTTTTTGCCGGTGGGCTTTATCCCATAGACGAACTATGTTAAGAGTATTGTTTACCGATGAATCTCAATTTACCCGTGATGGTATAAATAATACTCGAAAATTTTCATATTTGGAGTCACAAGAATCCCCGTGCAATAATCCAAAAGAATTCCCAACATAGATTTTCTGTAAATGTGTGGTGTGGAATGTTCAATAATAATCTCATAGGTCCTTACATTCTTGAAGTTCACTTAAATGGTGACAATTATTTAGATTTTTTACAACATACCCTGCCAAATTTATTAAATAATGTAAACACAAGAGGAATCTGGTTTCAACATGATGGGGCTACGCCGCATTTTTCGGTACGAGTCAGAAACTATCTGAATGAACAATATCCAAATAGGTGGATTGGTCGGAGTGTTCCCGTTGCATGGCCTCCGAGATCACCACATCTCACACCCCTTGACTATTTTTTGAGGAGCTATTTAAAAACTGAAGTATATAAAGAAGGAATAAATACCAGAGAGCAGCTAATTGCAAGAATTGAGCATTTTTGCAATGAAATTAAAAACAATTTAGAGATTGTTAGAAATAGAGTAAATGAAATGACAAATCGATCAAGAAAATGTATTGAATTTGGCGGTCGTCACTTTGAAAATAGACTGTGATTCAAAATAATTTAATTGTATTTAGTAAGCTTGACTGATTTTTTTATGTTCTAGTTAAACTGTTAATTTTTTATTTATTGTTTTGTTAAGTAGGTATATTAATTACACATTCATTACAAAATATTTTTTTTATTTCACCAGGTATATGTGATGAATTTTTATTCTCCCTATTTGCACTACCTTTTGCTAGTGCAGATAGGGAACAAAAAAAAATAATATGTAGTTAATCCCTAGAGTGACTTTTTTCTCTCAATTTCTCATTTAAAGAAAAAAAAATTTGAACCCTCAACAATTTAATTTTTTTATATAAACAATGATATGGTGCCAAGATTTTTTTATGGGATGTTGTATCTTTCTAGGTGTAAATTAATATTTTAATGTCAAATATTTTATAAACAGTACACAGAATGTTATTTTCTAGGAATAACTTAAAAATATTATTATTCTCGGTCCGGCCCTGATATTTTATTAATATCCCAGGCATTAGATGGTGAATGACTACTGTAATCAAAATACAAAATTTCATTAGATTCCGCTTACGCATTACAGACATATGGCGAAAAGAATATTCTTTCAAAAAATATAAAATACCCTGTATTTAGAAAACGGGGCCGCTTTGGCCATTACTGTTTGGGGATTTAAGGTCACCTCAATGCTTTCTATCTTTTGGTAAAGTACGACCCTCTCCTCACGAATCACCCTGTATAAAATAACTATCTTATGAAAAGATAAGAATAGAAGGTATTGTAAATGTTCCCGCTGTCTCGATAAACATTTTTTATAATAATAATGAAGTTTAGGGTTTACTAATTCTACAAGAAATCGTGATAAAATAAATATAAATTTTTTAAGGCTAAAGCAGACACAGGCAGGGGCCAATTATTACGGGATAACTTTCTATAATGTGTTGCCTGCCCATGTAAAGTAACTCGAATTAAAAACGTTTAAAATGTCGATAAAAATTTTTTTACTCAGAAGTGCGTTCTATTCATGTAAGGAATTCTTAGACGCAGATTTCAAAGAACTTTAATGCTTGGTAATTTTAGGGTTCTCTCATTATTAGTATCACCTAGATATTCAGTCTTGAATTGCATTTTATTATATTTTTCAAAAAAACACATTTCAGATAAAAATGGTTTGTACAAAAGTTTCACAATTCTTAGACATTTAGTAGATAGATATATCCTGCGAATCATTACTTCCATATGAATAAATAGTCGTACGAACAAAAATATATGACACAAATGATGCATCACCATATGAAAGCGCGACATAGAATTTCCAAAAAAATTATGCATCACTGGGCTCAAGGGCCAAAATAAAGGCTAAAGTTCAGTGCTTGCTGCAAACCATACCAACGATCAACTTAAATTTAAAAGTAGGTACCTCTTCAAGTGGATCTATTAGATAACGTTGAACTTTTCGGGGATTTTAAATGATTTTTGTAGAAAGTTAAATTTCTCATCCAAGTATGTTGCTATTTTTTTTTTCTTATAAAGAACAAAGTAAAAAATTTACGAAAATTCACTTTTCTTTTTCTTTCCCAGTAATTCGTCCATAACTTTTTTTTACGACATCCTATGTATATATAAGTTTTCAGAGAAAAAAAAAAGTTCTTGAATAAACTAAGAAACTGCTTCTTTTTTCTGCTTTGTATGACCAACGGTGACCAAGATATCGCCATTCAAAATATACCATTTTTTGTCATATTTTACCACATTTGCTTTCATACCTTTTTTCTTTTAATTTTCAGTAAACCAATTTCTTTTTGTGCAATAAAACAACAATTTTAAGATAGTTTAATAATAATACAAATGTCTCTTTAATAATAATAATAATAATATTAATAATTTATTAACCATTTGTTGATACATTGTATATAGATGTGGCAAGTCAGTAAGCATAGCAAATAAAATAAAACAATACAAACAGTTTAAAATATAAAATTACTAAAATAGAACAATAACGTAAATTATAAGATCTCTACAGCGATCGTCAAGATATTCATTTAGAGAATAATATGACTTGTCTAAAAGAAAATGTTTTATTGTGACTTTGAATTTGTGTATTTAAAATTTTAAAATCACTGGGTAGTTTATTATAGGAAGTTATAGCTAAATATTTTGATCTCTTTTTATAAGTAGCCAGGTTATAGGTAAGTATTTCTAAAATTAAATTATTTCTGGTAAAATAGGAATGATTATCATTTAATGAATTGAAAATGCTTAACTCAGACTTAACATAGAGCAGTAAATGATATATAAAAATACATGGTAGTGGGAGTACACCCAGTTCCTTAAATAATTTTCTGCAGCTATCGTATTTTCTCATTCCCATTATGTATCTAGTGGCTTTCTTCTGAAGTCAAAAAAGTCTGATACTTTCATGTGAATGAAATACCCCAACTTATAATGCTATACGAAATTACTGAGTGGAAATGAGCATGGTAATACTTCAACAATACAGATCTGTCAACCACCTTTCTTAGCTGATTTATAACATAGTACACCGGTGGGATCTTTTTGCATGTTTCCTCAATGTGAGTTGTCCAAGTTAAATTAGCCGAGATATGTACACCTAAAAATTTGGTTACATTTTCTTGTTTAAGGCTTCCACTTTTCGACCGGATTAACAGGCTATGATCGAATGGCTTTTTAGCTAGGTTAAATCTTAAAGCTACAGATTTCTTATTATTCAGCAGTAACTTATTTTGAATAAACCAATTATTGGCTTCTTTTAATTGCGAATTTGCTTCCCTAACGACATAATTGACATTTACTTTAAATGCAAGGACAGCACTATCATTAGCATAGATGATAGAATTTGACACTTGAAAATCATTTACATAAATAATATACAAAAGCGGATCTAATATAGAACCTTGTGTACACCAACAGTAGAGGGCAGTAGACTGGATTTATGACCACTAATATCAACATATTGCATTCTATCCTGAAGATAACTGGTGAGCCACATTAGAGGTATTCCTCGTATGCCATATCTTTCTAATTTATTCAGCAGAATTTTGTGGTCTACCAAGTCAAAAGCTTTGCTTAAATCCAGGAATATGCCTATTACCTTTTTTTATCCAGATTTTTATATATGTTCAAAAATTCAGTTATGGCACTTATAGTAGACAACCATTTACGAAAACCGAACTGAAAAGGATTAAAGAGCTTATGTTTTGTCGCCAGATTTATGTAGTGATATAATTTTTGCCGTTTTCAATTTATCTGGGAATACACCTTCCTTGAGTGAAAAGTTTATTAATTCAGCTAACGGTTTAACAATGTGATACATAAAATTTTTTAACAAGTTTGTGCTTACATTATCATCTAAAGATGAATTTGAGTTTTTTAATTGTTTGATAATGCCTAGTATCTCTAATTCACTAGCAGGTTCAAAATAAAGTGATTGAATATTACTTTTAAACTGAAAGGTGGGTATGATGTTTCCTGTATTTCTTTAATAACATTCCCTCACTTTTTTTGGAAGCAAACATCTTCCAAAAAAAGTGAGGGAATGTTATTGTATTGTATTTCTAGATTTTTGGGGAACTCTGTAATATCATCTAGCTGTTAAAATGTGATGTTCGACTAAACACATTATATACAAATATTAAAACGCTTTGATGCAACAGACACGATGATCTAGAGGTTGAGTTTTACACTTGAAACTCAAGGGTCCCTAGTTCGAAACACAAATAGCTTGGATGTACTGTTTTCATCAATTTTAATTCAGTTTATTTTACACTGGGGAGTGTTTCACCAATTAAGTTGGCATCATTTAATTAAAAAATTAGGAAGAGTATCCCATATAATGTGCAACAATAGGGATGTTTTCTATTTTTTAATTGTAATAAAAAATGATAGTTCTAAGGGTACAGAAACACGTAATAACCATTAAAACGCCTAAAAACTTTTTTCTTGAAAATAAACTAGAAATAAAAACTCCGAAATTAACGAGGCTAGTAAACGATCCCTGCAGTGAGAGTAGGGCGCGTGATGTCATAATGCGCTAGCGGAACTCGTATACCAACATTATATGGATTGTTTGTTTCAGTATTGTTTTATCTCTGTTTTTGTAATGATGGGAGACTTAAAAAGTGTGAAAGTTAATGGAAACAAGTGTTGTTTTGTTCCTGGATGTACAAATACATCAATAAATAACCCAGAAAAGGTTCTTATGTCTGTGTCACAAAATGTAAAAAGAAAGAAGCTTTGGTCCTTTTTTAAACCAATGATATTTTTTAAAAACTTTTGTTACCTTAAACGCATTTATCAAAATCGGTTTCCGATTATTAGGGATGGCAACGATGTATTGATATAAAATAAATATCGATATATTAATCCTATACCACGAATATATTCATATCATTTTTTTGTTGCAATATATCGGGTTGAAATATCGATATTTTTATAAATATATCGAAAAGGGTCAACTTGCATATTATCCTCCCGCTTTTCGAAATTTCAATCGAGATAGAAATGTTATTACGAGAATATCACCCCCCTCCCCTTCGAAATTTATTTTAATCGAAATAAATATTGTACTGTAAAGAATGCCACCCCCCGCTTTCCGAAGTTATACCATAAGCAATATTCATTAATTTTTGACATTAAATTTTAATCTACAAAACATATGGATGCATAGAAATATCGATAATTTTTGTTGATATATCGATTATATTGATCTGAGTCTTGTGATGTATCAAATGATTCATATATCGATATATTACATTTTTTGCCATCCCTAATTCTTATAAGAAACATGCATGAAAGCCTAGCCACTATATTCGCTCGCGTTTAACTATGAGCAACATGACGTCACACCAGTCAAGGAGCGTTTCGCGCATTCAAATGAATATTCATATTTCTTTAGGGATTTTCCCATAGAACGGATTTGTTGATTTTTGTAACACTTTGTGGATATTATTATAAGACTATTTTTAACCATTTTATGATGTTTAAACAGGATTTAATTTTTTTGTGAACATCCCTATTATATAAATAGTTCAATAAATCAGTGAAGGGTGTAATGTTTACTCTAGTTTTACATACCCGCTATAAATCTTTGAAACCATTTAGTAATCCTATAACTGCAAATATAAACTCACAATAAAAAAACAAGCAGTTTCTTCGGCTGAGCAAAATCGTTAGTTGAGGGTATACAAACGTTTCTGAAACTGATATTTTAAGTATACTTACACCTGTTGCGGCATACATTGAAGTTGTGGACTTTGAGCCAGAGGTGGCACGTTAAAAGTAAACAGAACTCCACCAGGGATAAACTGCCTTTGAGCTTGTATAAAATTCCCAGGATAAGAGCTCATCTGATGCAGATTGTCATAGGGTAAGCCCATTATAGATGTGTTAAATGTATCGCACATTTTTCTTTGTTGCTCTTGTGAAATGAGTACATTTTGACCATTAAAGTTAGTTGGTGCTACAAAAAAAGGAAAAATTCAAGTGGATTTTAAAGTTGGTTTTTATTATTATAGTTACCTGAGGAGAATACACTTTGATCATAGACATTTGTGTTTGTTGAAAAGAATGGACGATTGTTCATAATGAGGAACAGAAATTTTGATTAAATGGCAATGGAATGACAGTTCAGAGGGTTTATCTGGCATTATTTATTTTGATATCGAATGTAGTTTCTTTCCATATGGTGTAGGGATATTTTATTTTCATTTTGTGTACGCTTGTTTAGATGATGTAAGTATGAAATCTGCACAGCACTCTTTGTCATAATAACTGAGTAATCACTTGAAGTTCATCAAACCTTTATCTTTTTAATTTCTAATTTTTATTGCAATGTAATGTTAGTTTCACATAAGTTGCAGGTTAGAAATAAATTTTACTATACTGAAAAAGCATTACATACATTGTAATTATAAGTTATTATCAGACCCCGGCTCAAAAGTAGTTATGCCAGAGACGGTCCTCACACAGAAAAATATAATGTTTTGAGTCGAGAATCTTATGATTCATATAAGCAAATAAATACTTACTTAGGAAAACACAACGAACTTAAATGTAGAGAAAATGTGTTTCAAATGTAATGAAATAACTAACGGATTTTTACACGTTTATATCGAGTTTGACATCGACTAATTTGTTAACAATGGGCATAATAATATAATCATTGCTGTCGAGACCTTCAAATTTGCAATGCCAACAACAAGTTGAAGACTGATATTTGTGAAGGAGTTATAAAGCATTTTATTTAGTTTCATTGCATTTTCAAGACATAATGTAATATGCGAGACGAGTTCTATGCCACTCCTCTTTCAATATGCTGGCTTGCCACACAACACAACACGCTTTCTCTCGCATATTTTTCTACTCCGAAAATCTTTTCTACCTTAAATAAGCAAGATAACGAACTTTGCCGCTCCACCCAAAGCTAAGATACAATATTTCGAAATAGAAACCTTATTTTGAAAATTAAATTTATTGAATTTCTAACACAAGTATAACATATAAAATTGAAAAATAGACAGTTTATAAAAAAAATATAAGTAGATAGTTCCACAATTTTAACACTTATTATCTAATATCTTAGAACTAAAATGTTTGTTCTCCAGCTTGAGATTGGCAAGTTGTTGAGCGGCCTGCTTAATGTCAGGTTTAAGATCTTGATATACACTAAGTTCTTTTACTAACTTTTCCTTCTCTTCTTTTAAATTTCGTAATGTATCGATTTCTTTTGAAATATTCGGCAGGTTGAATTCTGGATCCTTAAGCCAAGGGTACTTCTTCTGAAACACAGTTTCTTTTAAAAACAAAAAATATGAGTTCACAAACACATACCTCAAACTTTGTCAGTTCATTTTCATATTTCTTTGCTTTTTCTTCCATCTGTTGTAACTCCTGAACAGATAAATTTAAAATTCCTCCTAATTTGGCCTTGGACTGATCCATTTCCCTGCAAGAATCTTTATTTATCACAAAACTGATACATACAGCGTCAATTATCGGACTAGTTACAATAGAAACTTAATAACTAAAAGACAAATCACTAGTAGGATACACATTAAATTTAAAACTGAAATTCAAGTCAAACAAGATAAAAAATGTGGTGAAATATATAAACAGTTATTTAATAAAATACATAGATGAGAATAAATAAAACTACACATAAAAATACATCATATTTCTTTAGGAAAAAAAATCCTTTTTAAGGAATTCATCCACAGAATAGAATGATTCTTTACTAAAAAATCATGCAATTCTTTCTTAAATAAGCGTACACTATCAAAGTCTAACATACTTTTTACCCTGTTATAACATATAACCCCTATGTGAGTTGGATTAAATTGGCATATCGTGAGTCTAGAAAATGGTTGATGTATATTTTCCATCTTCCATGTGCAATATGAGTGCGTGTCACTATTCTTTAAGAAGGATGTTTCATTCTCCTTCACATACATTATCGACTGATAGAGGTAGAGACTCGGTAACGTGAGGATATTATATGATTTAAATATTGGCTTACAATGAGAAAGAGGGTGAGCATTATTCATTATTCATACATCTTAGGATTTTATTTTGTATTACGAAGGGGAAGAACCCCAGAATATCAGTCCATATTGTAACACAGACTGTACAAGACCATAATAAAGCAATTTTAGTTTGTCAATTGTGACCGTGTCTCTTAGCATTCTTATTATGTAATATATGCTACTTAATTTTGAACATATTGTATTTATATGGTCTTCCCAGGTGAGTTTCTGGTCTATTGTTATTCCTAGAAATTTGATACTTTCAGTGGATTCTATTGTTTTTCCATTTACTATAATAAGAGGATCAAAATTTGATTATATATTTTTTGGTAAGAATCTCATACAGTGTTTTTTTAGCATTAATATGGAGGCCATTTTGATTACACCAGTTACTGAATTCATTAGAAGCTATATTACTATTTTGACTCAGATCATTTATATTCTTATTGGACATAATAATATTTGTATCGTCTGCATAGAGGATAATTTTGTTAGATCTAATACAAGTAGTTGGCAAGTCATTCATGAATATTATAAAAAAGAGAGGACCCAAGATGGAACCCTGGGGTACCCCTGATGTAATTCCTTGTAAATCTTATTTAAAATTGTCTAAAACTACAGTCTGTGTACGTTTTGTTAAGTATGAAGCAGCCCATTGGAGTGCCACACCCCGAATCCCTGTATTTTCCAATTTCAGTAAAAGTAATTCATGGTTTATTGTGTCAAAAGCACGTTTTAAATCATAAGTAAAGAGAATATAAGAACTACTTCTCTAGTTTTACTGTTGTTGCCACATAAGTACAGCGATATCTGACTAACCGCGTCGGAGCTTATGTGAATGCTCTACCAGGCGGAGCTTAAGCGATCTGTGGGCATTTGCGTAAAAAGGCTGTGAGCGACGAGCAAAGCATGAGTCTAGTCCGTGCTCTCAATGAGGCACCAGCACCTGAGACTTCCTCCACTGGCAGTTCTACTTAACCAAAACATTTTATCATTACATAATAGTGAAAGTAATTAATCTAGTAATTTTCTACAATTATTAGACGACATAAATAAAAAGCATTATATACTAATGGAGACCCGAAGCCGACGACGTGCTAACTCCCCGGCCCCGACCAACATATCCGAAGAGGAGCTGGAAAAAGGCCAACGCTTTGAGACGAAGCCAAACCCAACGACGCAGGACATATTTGAATATGTCACCCAACCTATAGCCTGCTGCCAAGTTTCCAAGAGCTGCCGAATACCGGGCATCCACACAGCCCATTCTGCAAATGCTCCACAAGACAGCCCTGATCCTAATGATCACCGCCTCATCAAATCACAAGCCAAGGGGATGGCTGCAGATGACATCATCTCGTCCACATGTAAAATTCATTTTTATTTCAAGAGAACATTAAGATCGCTCGCTTTGTGCATGACATTGATGGTTCCCATATATAGAGAATAATAAACATTATCTAAGAATTAAAGTTAATTAATGTCTGAATGTTCCTGATATTGGCTAGTTAGTCTGTTTTATCAACCAGAATAGTGCCACACGATTTCTTTGCTGAGTTTGCCTATATATTCTATTTCATCGTGTGCTGGGAATTCAGACAATTTCAATACTGATTTCAATCAAAATTTGTTAGTTACCAGAAAGCAACCAATTTAGAACTACCATATATATATATATATACCTTTCATTATATACAATTTTTATCCACACCCCTTATAGTTTTTATTTCGCTCATTTTAAAGTAACTTTAAAGTTCTCAGCTTCAGTGATATCAGTCAGTTTTCTGACAGTCTCTGCACAATTCGTTTATTGAAAGGGTTATTTCACAGCATAATTTTTTTTGTGACCTTGATAGTTTTTTTAGCCTTTTTTCATGTACCATTAGTCCCGCACGATACAGCTAAACGAAACCACTTCAACCCGACTGGCAAAAATCAGAGATTCTTTCTTATTAATAGGCAATACAATAAATTTAATATAGTCCTGCCACTGATTATTTACAAATTAGCCTCTTATCTCTTAATCTATATATACTTATCCCTACATCATTCAAGATTAAAACATTAACATATTAAGTTAATTCAAAAACCACAAACATAAATTCATATACCAATTTTAAGAATATCTTACCATTTTGTGGCTTTTATTTCTTTGGACAACTTTTCATTGAGGTTCATATAAAATTTGATGCATATTTTCAGTTTTGATAAATAATTACTATGTTTCCTAAGTCTTTCGGTATGAGATAAGGTTATGGAGTTGCTGTTCAGCGATTTTGTAACTGCCTTTTGCATAACGCTCTGTAACTTAGTCGCTGAATCAGACACCCCTATTAATAATTTAAGTTCGTCATTTAGCAACTTGAGCTTCTTAAAAACCACCTCTAATCTTGCATCTGGAAATAAAAATAATAGTTATATTGTAGTCTAAAACTACATAAACAACCAGAAGACTTACTTTCTTCTTTGTAAAATTGTGTTCGTTGTTTTAATAATGCAGAAAATTCTTGCCATTGCTGTGGTGATATGTTATTTTTGGCCATCTCCTCAGAGGTGGGTTTAAACAATTCTAATATTTTATCCATGAGGTGCCTCTTATTTTAAAGAGCAGAGAGCACACGTGTGTCTTTTTTTTTTGTAGAAACGCTTCCACTTTTTAAAAGAAAAAAACAAATGTCAACAAACGACAGCAGCAGTGTCGCCACCTACCACTACTTTTTAAAATTAAAAGACACCATTAACAACCACATTTTCTCGATTTGTAAGCATATTTACGATATCTACTTTCCATAAATAATATTTACTCAAATTAATTTGTAAAAAACAAATATAAACATTTAAAATAATCCATCAAACAAAAATATCAGGAACGTTATAAAATAAACTGCGGATTCACAGAGTTGTGGAACACCCCAGTATACTGGCCGTTATGCTAGGTTGGTCATATAATTCTTTATTTCCATTTAATTCTATATTTGGTGGCTACCAAATCCATGTCGTAAAGTTTTTTATTTCAAATATTTTACCAATATATCTATACAAAAGATTAATTAAAGAAATACCAAGATAAGACAACCGGGGAAAGACCTTTGATCTTTTAGTAATGGCACTATTGATACTCTGTGCTATTGACCTCGCCGTTTACGTTTACACTGGAGTTGTCGAGCAGTTGCCACAATGTGTCAATCAGACGGAAAAGGTAAAATTTGCCTCCCGACAACACTGTCCTAATAAAACAGCTGATTGGGGTAGCTGATTGTCAAAACCTAAAGATTACTAAAGAAACATTAACATACGTCACATGTAACATGCAGTTCAGTTGATCGTCCGTTGAACGGTCAAATGGAGCCGCCCAGATAAATAGACAAACGACTGAGCGACTACTTTAGACTGTTCAACGGACGATCAAACTGCGTGTTGGAACAAACCTTTGGAATCTATTTAATTAGCATACAATTAGTCATAGACATAAAGTGAACCAATAAAGTTTTTTCTAATTTATTTTATAGAATGAAGAAAACTATTCAGACAGAAAGTAAACCAATTTTTCTTTTCTCACACGCGGCTGTCATCTACACGTGATTTTTACGAGACAACCGCTGTCTTTTGAGGTTTGTACCAACACGCAGTTTGATCGTCCGTCGAACGGTCAAAGCAGTCGCTCAGTGGTCTATCTATCTATCTATCTATCGCTGTGACATATTCATACCTCTCTACTCTGTGTTCATGCCTTGACTGGGCGGCTTCATTTGACTGTTCGACGGACGCTCAAACTGAGTGTTGGAACCACAGACTATTTGAACTTAACAACGGTCTAAGTCTATTTCGTCTTCTCTGTCTGACTGTCTAATCTTGTTAATTCTCTAATCTTTGTCTTTATTTTGTTTGGATGATATTTTTACAAATCATTTTCGTAAAAGCAACATCATAAGACCATAAGACGTTTACAACAAATCTTTTCATATTTGGGGAGGACGCTTATTAGTTTATTTTAAATATAAAAATGTTTATTTTATTTTCTTTGAATTTGTAATTTCGTAGTTTATCCTATGCAGATTCTCTAATTTGAAATTCGATCAAATGATTTTCGTAAAAGCAACAAATGCAAAATGACAAGACGTTCAAAATAGCGAATGTCAAACTATCTGTCATCTGACAATTCTGACATTCAAATAAAAATAATAATGGCCGAGGAAGACGAAATAGACGTTTTGGGAGATTTTAATTTGGATAATTTTCTTGCAAAAAATGATTCAAGCATGTAAGTTGTACAAAAAAATATGTTTTGTTTAGAGGTACCCATAATATTAAGTAAACAATTATTTATAGGTATGGTAGTGCCTCTTTGGTTTCACAAAACACAGATTTACTAAATTGTGATTATACAATACATCCCCAGTGGCTTTTGGACAAGCCAAGTGCAAACCCGGATAACTGGTATGACTCCAATTTATCAACAGGTTTCTTAGAGAAAACGCAGGTTGAAGGTGATACTCTTGGCCATGTGTCCACTGAGAATACTATTACGGACGAAAGTGGTTGGACAGAAAAGGAGAAAAACTTATTGGAGAGAGGCATTGAAATATTTGGGAAAAGCAATGTAAGGTTATCACAGTTTATCGGTTCAAAAACTGCTTCCGAAGTAAAGTATTACTTGAAGAATTTCTATCAAGAAAATCAGAATGCCTACAAAAATTTTAACGATGGCGTTGTTGAAGAAGTTAGTGACAATAACGTAAACTTGGTTTCTGATGTTTTAGATGACACTCAGGTAAGCTTTCTTAATATTGACTTATTGCATTGCCAAACCTCTCAACAAAATTGGCCCAGTGGTTTTGGTGATACAAACTTACATCATTATAATACTACAGATTTATTTCAGTGTTCGGGATATTATGTAGGCTGTAGTTAGATATGAGCTCTAGAACAGTTTTTATTTATCCTTATTATCCATGAATAAGTGTGATACATTGAAGGTGTTAATTTTATGAACCATGTATTTTGTTTGTAGATACCAGCTAGTATAGAAGAAGTTATAGCAGCTGTGAGTACGGCAAAACCAACTATACAAGTGCATAAAAGAGCAAGGAAAAAGAGCTCTTCATTTAACAGCGATGTATACGAAGTAAATATAAAAAATATCCCAAGTGGACAGTCTGTTTTGAAATCAAGTTATGTGAAAACAGAGAATCATTCGATAAGAGCTACAAAAATTAAAAAACTTGAATCACATAGTAAACAAAAAAGATATAAAAGTAAGTCGGTAAAGTTTAGATTTAAGACTAAATTAAAAGCGCCTGCTAAAGAAAACAAAGCTCAAATTAAACAGAAGACGATAAAAATTAGAAATGAGCAGAAGAAAAAAACTGAATTCAGCAAAGTAGAAATTACTACCGGAAAAGGCCTTGCTGTCCCAATTTGTGAAGGAGAAGAAATTGTAAGTAAAAGACAAAATTCAGGTTTTGTAATTTTATTTTTCTTAGAATTTTTGGGTTGATTCGAAACTAGAAATTGATTTTGAGTAGTTTTTCCTGTTTGTATGTCTATTTGAATGTTTGTTATACCATACATAATGGGCTTCTTTTTATCTGGGATGGTGAGACGGTAGAGTGGGGCAGTAGTAAAAGGGAGGAAACTTGGTGCGAAAGTAAAAGAAGGATGTGGCAAGGTAAGAGAAGGGAGTGTGAGAAAATGTTGGGGATAAGTAAAGGAATGTGGTCAGAAATGTTATTAATATTAGATAAATTCATCAAAGAAAAAAACAACCACTAACGCCATCTATCATCATTGGTTGATACTGTGTAGTACTGAAAAATGTATGTAGAGAATGTACCTTGTTTTAAATGAATAAATAGTAGTTTGCTGATTACTCTGATGAAAGCACGTGTTTTATTTAACTTTGTCTAACAAGAAAGTAAGAGAACATAGTGAGAAAATGAAAGAAAACGAATGAAAAGTGGGACAGAGTGATGGGAATATGGGGAAAAGCGAGGAAATTTGAGAAAGATGGTGGGAAAGTAGCCCTGTGTGAGGGAAAGATGGGATAGTGGTGGAGAGTGGGAAAAAGATAATGGATCCACACAGTGGCGTAAATAACGCCTCTGCAAGCCCCGCCATGTGCGTGGGCGCACCGAAGCTAGAGGCGCCATTTTTACCTCAACGAGTACGACATCAATGTCTGTTTTAATGAACGTTTCAATTAAAAAAATGCCTTCAAGTGACATTTTTTACCAAACTGTAAATACGAAGGATCAAGACGGGTGCAAAATTATAGGGCGGTTTCAGATATCTGTGGGGGGGCCACATACTCTTAGTTATGCTACTGGATCCACAAGAGTAGCTGAAGGCGCAATATGAAACAATTTCCTGATCAGATTTTTGTACATGTAACTAGCGACGTCAGTAAAAATTAGATAGGTAATTTGTGGTATGTGTAATTTGGTGTATATTATTCAACCTTGTGTATGTATTATACTGAGAAACTACAATATTCATAATATAGGAATCAACGTCACAGAATAATAAACAATCAGAATGGAATCTTTCAGGGAAGGGGAAGATTCTTGCATTTTCAGACGTGCATCCAATTCGCCATGTTCCTGGAATAGAACAAGAAATAATCGGGTGCTCATTACAGAGTTGCCAAATGAACAACTTTTAGAAAATTCAGAGAGAGTGATTTTGCAAGTCTTTTGAGGAATATATTAGCAATAAGTACTTTATAAAATTAAATTACAAATTCCTAAATGCAGACAACACTACAAAAAACGCCCCTGATTTCTTTTCCAACAAGATGAATGATTTTTGAACCAAATTGTATATAGGCAACGCCGAGAGTTTCCCTTCTGATTGTTTCATCGTTCACTGAAGTGAGTCATTCATTTTGAACGACTTGTTCATCAACGAACCAACACTAGTGTATATTAAAAAGACCTAATTTCTAGGTAAAAATTAAAAATGCCGACAATGACTCAGATTTGGATATAGAAATTGATGTGGAGGATACAGATGAAGAATCTGAAGGGAAAACAACATGTGTCTCTAACTCCCAGCAACTACTGGAGCCAACTCAATCTACCCATGAATCCAATATGAAAAGTACTGACATGGAATCTAGACAAGAAAACGTCGAATCTGAAATTAAGCCATGGTTCGATTTATCGACATTGGACGAATCAACAGTTAAAGAGCTCATGAGTTTAGATAAGCCCGAGCAGGAACTTGTCTTAAATGAAAATAGTGTCACTGAATTAGAGAAAGTCATACACTCTGAATTTTTTGAAGGAAGACCAGCTAAAACTCCAGCGAGATATTTAAAGGTAAGTTAAAACGTTAAAATAAGAAGCTTTTTGGTTTTGAATGTGTTTAGTTCTATAGGACATGCCGTTTAAGTAGTTATTGTTTTAAATTTTGATCGACTACCGATAATTGGTGAAACGTTTGTCAATTACTATGCAGTATTTTTGTTTCTGCAGAATCTTATCAATTGTTTCAACACTCTTGCACATTTTTTCATTAAAATATTTAATAAGTTTCATATTTATTTTACTAATTGATTTTTTCCAAAACAGTATGGTTTTTCAATCAGCTAACACTAACTTTTTGTCCATCCTGACATCTGACATAATACGTATAGAATATTTTATATACAAGTAATGGGTAGTGTGAGAGGTAAAAATTCTGGAATCCCTCAATGATCTGTTTTAGGGCCATATTTTTTCTTGATTGATACTGGCAAAGTTTTCTTTATCCCTTCTGTTATAATTTCAGATTAGGAATCATATAATAAATAACTGGGTTTCATTAAAACCGACTTATGTTACAAAAACCTCCATTCGCCAAGGACTGAGAAATTGTGGGGATGTAAATTGTATCGGAAGAATACATTATTTTTTAGAACAAATTGGAGCTATCAATTTTGGATGTGGTAAGTTCCTATTATTTTTTGAGAGCTCTTTTCCAATATAAGTTTCTAGCTCAAATGAATTATGTCCGACCCTTGTACGATATGATTCAAATACCTCCAGTGGTCAGGGAAAAAGCAGTTAAGGATAATAAGAATGAGCAGAGGTCTGTTAAAGAGTTGGGTAGTAGACCAAGATACAAGAAGAAATTTACTAATGTAAGTACTTTATTTATGTGTTTGAAATTGTATTACTTTAATGCCAATATCTCAAAAGATGCTATTTACAAGCACCGGTAAAGAAACTGAGATAAATTAGGATTTTTTTTGGTTGATTTATTGTCTTATATTATTTACGTCCCGGTGGAATTTTGCTATTTTATGACTCAAATAAGAGATGTACACATAGACAACATCACAACAACCATTACCCGCGATATTGCAATCTACCACAGCTGAAACTCAAACTTAGTGACTAGATATGTTGTGCCACTCAATAGCGGACTGGCCCACTGCTACCTACTCGACAAAACGTTGAAAATGCTATAAAACTTCCAAACCTTGGCTAGGATTCGAACCCGGAATTCCGCGGTTTCAAGCCTAATACGTAAGCACTGATTCGACATTTCTATATATACATATTTTTTTTCTCCTAACAAATTTGAAGGTATAGACAGCCATGAATTTCTTACTTCACTTTTTGTTTATTTTGCACATTTTTATCAAGTTAGTCAATGCCACACTCGATGTCAACGTGTAAAGATCCGTTTGCATTACATTTGACACACGTATTGTCAGTATTGTCTCTACATTAATGTTCATCGTGTTTTCATAAGTAATTGTTTAAATTTGTTTTGTTTTTGTTTACGATTATCACCTTGATTGTGAAACAGTCTACAATGGATGATTTATAGTGGGTGCGGTTCGAGACAAAAATGTTGTGAATGGCATATCAACTCTATAGGATGCCAGTTTTGAAAAAAACAAACTTTAAATCACAGTCACTCATATTAATGTGTTCATTTTTTGATAGAAAACAATATGGTCGGTGTATTTTGATTAATATACTGAAAAATGAAAAACAAAAAAATTAAATTTATATTGAATATGTTGGGTATGGTGGTCGGCTGCTTGTTGCATCTTGAATGCAAATATAGCCCTATTTCTGAAAGGAAACCACAAAATCTACGAATTGTTTTAATTAAAAAATTTTTTTTTTATCTATCTGCGTTTAGTATTAAACATTTTTCTGTTCAGATGTCTTGTCTTGATCATTAAATATTAAAAAAAAAAAGGCAAAATATACTATTCATATTTTGCAAAAATGCCATTTTTTTGTATAATGTTTTTTAAACAGGCTTCAAAGTGATAGGAAACTGTGCAAAACAATTCGCAATTAACTAGCTATTAATTAACATTTCTTTTTAAGAAATTCCGTTCAAATTTGCTAAGAGAAAAAAAAATGTGTGGACAGAAATGCCATTTAAGGAGGTTGAGGCGTTAGACGAAAATAGTGAAAAAAATCTGAAATAAAATTTTATAATAGATTTTTATAAGACACAATTTTCTGTAAAAAATCCAAAGTCGCAAAGTTAAAAATTTTTAAAAATTTGTATATGTCTTATGGGAAATATGTCAACCCAGTATGCAAACGGTACATTTTATTTTATATCAAATAACCAAATAATGTCAGCAGTTCCGAAAACTAACTATGTAAAGCATTAATGTCTTACGCATATTTTAATATTGTTTCCAATTTAATTAGGAGACCTTTAGTAAATAAAAAAAATTATTAAACGTTTGTAAACTGTCAAATTTCTCTTTTCGTTAATGATTTTTAACTGATTTTTCAATTATTTAATGATTTAATTTTAATTTTTACTGCTTCTTATTTTTTTTAAATTATTTACTGAAACAAATTTGTAAAATACACAGATATTTTTATAACTGGGTGATTTTACGGACTTTCACAAGCCACGGCGGCGGGAAGAATAATAAAAAAAATCTAATAACTGCTGTTTATGTATTTCCTCAATTTGTCCAAAAATATATCACATGAAACACAGTTTTATTTTATATATACCATTTAAAAATATGCAGACACAAAATCGCACAATAAAAGCTATTATAAACACTATACTGACAATGACAAACAACCATGAAGTATAAAAATGACTCAAATGTCATTAACAGGTAAGCAATAATATTAGGGGATTATTTCTATCTTTATTTGAAGTACATAGCTTCTGCATACATTTCTCTTGTTTTACCACATCTTAAGTTGGCAACACTTACTTTGGGAAGTGTTTAAAATCTTATCCATCGAATTGTTAACCGAAGGTGTGATTTGAATGAAAGTACAGATATAAGATATCCAGTAGATAGCAAATTCTGGTTTTCTTATCCTTCGGATAGTTGTCCGCCGGATAAAGTATATTTATACTTAAGTGAAAGTACCGGCCCTTAGTGATATAACACATGCACAGTTGGTTCAGTTTCTGACAATTCCGAAACATTCTAACCTAAAAACTAATGTAATTGATTAACTTTCGTTTTTAATTTGTGATTTATATTAAATATATTATTGCCAATAATTAATTATAATAATAATATTCTGAAATGAGTGATGATGTAATTATACAATTTATAGAGTATGAAAGAAGACTCTATACTATAAGGGAATAAGAAAATTATTTTGAGAATTATGATGATAAAGATTTTTGTATAAGATTTTAACTGCGTAAAAAAACTGTTTTACATGTCGTTGAAATGATAGAGAAAGAAATTGAAACCATTACGGGCAGATAGGGATACTCAGCATTCACATCATTTAAATAATCCACTTGACTTATCTGTAGTATAGAAGTAACATCAATCAAGACGCTACACAACACAATGAATTTTGAGGTTAAATTAGATAAACTGTCAGTAAAATACGCGCGTAATTTGAATTAAACCAATTAAAAGCAACTTAAGGTAGAATCAGTAGTGCCAACATACCTGAGAAAAATTTGACATAGCTGTCAGTTACATTACTGTTGATAAACACTACCATAGATATAACGGCCAGCTAAGCGTAACTAGCAGCTACCTACCAGGTACTTTTAACTGGACATTGAAAAACCGGCCCTAAGTAAAATAGTTAAATCTAGTTAAATAATTAATTAATATGTAAAGTTTTTCTTTTAATCATTTATTTAGGGTTCGGTACAAATTTTGTGTGTTAAGTTAGGGGTGCCTATCGTAATCAAGTACAAGGTTTTTTTTATGTGAGTTAGCATCATGTTTTAATTTTGTGTGCCTGTGTCCCAGTGGCCCGCAGGCTGTGGATCTGCAAAGTTGCGCCCACCTGAGGGTTGCGCCCCTGGTAGCTGCCCGCCTGGCCAGCCCCTAGCTCCAACTCTGAGTATACTCAAAGTGTAGTAATTATTGAAGGCCTGGTTTACTATTTGGAATTAAATATATCATTGCATAATCTATCAGAATTTCTTGTTCTATTGTATTGTTGTTGATAGTGAAGTATCGAAAAATGCTAATTTGGTTCATTTCTTTCTGTATAGGATGGTGAAGGTGGTTGCACATTAACCCATGACGAAAAAGGCCATGTAATAAATACGACAGTGGTAAATGAGGAACCTGTAATGAAACATAAGTTGTACATGAAAAAACCAACGATTCGTCTCATATACTGCAGGCCTTTTACCGAAGACAAACCAGTGAGTTTTTTAGCCTTTACACACAATTCAATGGCCATAAAATTACGAATGATTCATCGATCTATTTTTTAGCAACCGTACACCATTAAAATCCACCTTCCTACACTATTAACGATGGATTTCCACGCACACACATCGTTAACAGAAGTTATGGGCTTGATAGGAGGCTACTGGATTCCACAGAACAAAACCCTTACGATATCCCATTACGAGCCTTGCCTAAACATAGCATCCTCGGCCACACATTGCGACATGTGCCCGATATCCCAAGCTAAAGCCGCCGATACGATACACAGCAAGGGGCTGGACATTTTAGGCTGGTTCCATTCCCATCCTACTTTTGCGCCGGAGCCGTCCCATCAAGACATAGAAACCCAGCAGGTCCTGCAGAAGTGGGTCGGTCACAATAAACCCTGCGTCGGTGTTATCTTGTCACCGTTCAGTTTGAATGGCGCTCTGATAGCGTCACCGTTTAGGTGCATGATCGTTGACAAGAAGGTGAATTTCGAGGACCAAGTTGTGCCTTACAAGTTTAAAACGGAACTCGTCTCGGAAGATTTTAATGTTGAGGAATTTCTGAGGGATATTCGGGAAGTGTTCAAAACAGACGTCGGATATGCTGAGGAACGTAAAGTCACGTTTAGCAAACCTTATTTTCAGGATTCATCGATTAGTTATCTTGAGAAGGTGAGAAATTTTAAACACGTTATTGTAGGGGAGCTTCTTAGAAACAAAAGAAAGCTGAATTGTGCACTTTTTATTAGAAATACGAGATTTTCATAGCATTAATATCATATAAAAATGACTAATTAATAATCTTGAATGCGTTATTTCCCAACAATGGACTGATGGGAAACCTTTTAGATTTAATATGGCTTTTTTAATTGTTGAAAGAATTGGAAAAACCACAATCGTCATTTTTGAAAATACCTTGTATATCTGTAGTTTAAGCTGCAATGCCCTTCGCCACGACAGACGGCCCTAAATAAAAAAAATGTACACGTTGTCGAGGCACTTTGAGATGTTTGCAGTAAGGTTAAGAGAAAAAGATAAAAGTCTTATTTTTGGGATATTTATTGCAATTTTTATTTTTATATTGTGTTTTTGTGTAATCAATAGTACTTTTAGTTCCTTTTTCAATGGTGTATTACAAGAAGGCAAAATTAGTTTCTTAATTGGTTAAAAAAAAAACAAAAACATTTCTGACTGTTTATCAGTCTCGTATATTGTACAACTTTAAACCTATATATTACTATTATGCAAAATCTCTTGCTTTTAACAAAAAGTGCAAAATCGAAATTCTAAAAAGTCAAACTGTTATTAGTGCAGTCAATGGGGGGGTTTCACCTCTAACTTGAGTGCTGGTGAATAGATTTTGATGAAACCTAGTACAATGTATTTATAATGACGTTAATAAGAAGTTGAAAAAAAGATTAGAGTAGGAAATGATCGGAAGGGGTGGAAAACAACCCTTTTATCACAGGTTCCGTAACTTGTTGAATTAGGTCAAAAGTTAAAAAATAAAAACAATGTGTTTACCTTTTTGGCCCAAAATAAGATGATTTTACTCTGGTGAATTTTTTCGAAAAATGCTTATTTTTCGAGATATGGACATTCGAAAATTTCTCTAAAAATTACATGAAAATACAAAAAATTAGCTTGATTTACATATATCGTTATCAAGAAATACGAAACCTATACAGTTATACAATTTTTAAAGGTTCAATATAATTTTTAAATTGAAAATGTGCAAAAAATGTAATACATTATTTATCGTGAAAAACTGCCTGTAACTCAGAAAATTAGCAAATTACAAAAAAATTCCAAAATACAAATATTGTTTGGAAAGCCCCAATGCATACATCTGAATTTTTTCAAATTTTTAAAGTACATATTTTTAAAGCGCTACAATTTCAAAGAAGGGTAGTTTTTCGTGTTTTTCCGGAAAAACTCAGTGAAAACGCGCTTTACAGAAAAGTTGCAAATAAACAAAGTCTTTTATTTAATAATAATAATAATAATAAAACATGGTACATTCATGTGAAATTTTTCAAATTTTTTTTTTCAACTGTTTCCCTTCCCCACTTTGAGAAATTTTCGAATGTTCATATCTCGAAGAATCAGCATTTTTCGAAAAAATTCACCAGAGTAGAAACATCTTATTCTGGGCCAAAAAAGGTAGGTAAAGATTGTTTTATTTTTTTCATTTTTGACCTGATTCTACAAGTTACGGAACCCATGATAAAAGGGGTGTTTTTTGCATATTCCGATCATTTCCTGCGGTAATCTTTTTTCAACTTTTTTTATTAACGTCGTTACAAATACATTGCACAAGGTTTCATCAAAATCAATTCACTAGCACTTAAGTTAGAGATTTTAGTCATTTTAGCGTTCCGTTGGCTGAACTATACCAGGTGTAACAGGATCACGGTATACCCCCCTTTTCTCCTTTAGTTTTGAAGATAATTGTTTGAAATTTAGGATATACTACATACATAATAAGCGGCATTTTTTGACATACAATTGATTTTTTTTCCACTTTCGGTTTTGCCAGAAATGACACTAACTTTCGATTTTTAAATAGAACACCCTATAATAATATATTATTGCATTTTTGAATTCTGCATAATTTTCTGAATACAACGATGCCAAATAAGTGACATTTCAAACATCAACTTTCTTATAATATAATTTTTAGTTTTCCATTTAAGTGTGCCATGACCGTTCTGATTTGACCCGTGTAATGCTACAAAAATCGAAATCCCGTTAAAAACACTAAATTACATGATTTATGTGCAAATAAAATTCACCAAAATTGTTTTTGAGGCAAAACTCAATTTTTTCAAATGGAACCATATTGGTACCATTTATTACTACTATTAATAAGCAATTTATTCATATGTCGTATTAAAATGCGCGATAAATACAAGCAAAATTACAACTAAAAGAAAATAAGAAAATACAATTAAATGTTAAGAAGTAACTAAGGTGGCTTTGAAAACAATGAAATATTTAGCTTGTCAAACATTTGTTGGTTTAATGGTGTTTTTATTGTGTCTTTAAAAATTATTTAAAATTCTTGTTAATGGGCTTGTTCAGCATTTTTTTTTTTATTTCATAAATCGAAAGTACAAGTATAAATTAATGGATCTGCAAAAAATCAGAATCTTATTCGCACGTTTAGTATCTTAAAAACTATTACAAATTTCCATCTCGCGAAAATGGGGCGTGGCCAGGCTCTACGTCACTATACGCATAGACTCGGCGATCTCAATAGACTTGATGCTCCTTATTGGTTATAATTATAAGTGTTTTCGAAGTATTGTTTGTTTTGCTTACTACTTGACAGTAGGGGAGTACAATTTGGTGAAATGTCAAAAAATTACAATTTTCTCTCGCTCCTGCCGGAACGAATTTTCGATTTCGACCCTGCAATTTACGATTAGAATTCATCGCCGACCTTCTCCTTTCCGTAGACACATAGAACGTACTTCCACTCGACGTATTTATTTAGTTACCAGCGTTTAAAAATCCCATGTTTTTCGACTTTTCAGGTTAAATTTGAAATGTCCCAGAAAGCCAATTTTTTACGTCACTTGCGTATAGTGACGTCACAAATGAGCGCTCGGTTTTTGTAACTATTACTAATTTCAACTCCTTATATCTCGAGAACGGAAAAAGTTAATAAAACGAAATTTTAACTGTATAATGAGAATATCGAGTACTATATGAAAAAGTATAAAAACCATATAAAAAGAATATCATGGAACAAGCCCATTGTGTTCAAAGTGCCGAAAATTTATACAAGAAATGAAAAAGTGGACATGTCAATTATTTACGGGGAAAGTCAAAAAAATGCAATTGCAACTATGTACCTTTATGGCCGACGATATCCTGATAGACAATGTCCAGCGAAAAATTATTTTAAACGTGTTGAAATCCAATTCCGAAGAGAGCCCAACAATGATCCCGAAGAAAACTTTATTATTGATGAAGGAATGGAAATTAATGTTTTGGCTCGAATAGAAGTTGATAATGTTTCTTTAAGGCAAGTTGGGTTTGAATTGAACATCAGTCACCAAACAGTAAGCCAAATCTTGCACAAATACCACTATAAATCTTTTAAATACTAATTGCACCAGTATTTGTACGAAAGAGATTACAAACGTAGGATTTCATATTGTAATTGGATTTTGTATAATAACGTGCAGCCAAAAAATGATTTTTTGGGATTGACTTTATTTTCGAATGTGTCAAGGTTTACAAATTTGGGATTATTTAACCGACAAAATACAAAATATTGGTCACAAGAAAATCAAAATTTATTACGGGAGGGTAACTTTCAAGTGGGGTTCGGTTTCAATGCTTGACTTGGAATAATCAGTAGTAGAATCATTGGTCCAATAATATTTGAAGGACCTCTGACTGGTGCCAGATACTTGAGATTCCTGAGAAATGGGATTGAGGACATTTTAGATGAGTTACCTTTAGATTTAGGACAGGGAATGTATTTCCATCAAGATGGTGCTCCTTCCCATAATTCAAAGATCGTAATTGATGAAGGTATTCAACGGAGATTCGGAGAAAATGTAATTTTGACGAATGGTCCTGTGAGGTGGCCTCCAAGGTCACCTGATTTAATGCCCCTTGATTTCTTTGTTTGGTGTCATTTAGAAATATAATGTCTATCTGACCGCCATTACAGCCCGTGAAGACCTGGAGCTACGAGTAAAACAAGCAATTAATAGCATAACAGCCCAGCAATTGGCGAACGTTCTTCGAGAAATAGCTATGCGACTTCAGAAGTCCATTGACGTTAATAGACAGCATTTTGAACAACTGTTGTAATGTTTTGTGTTAATTTTTTGTATTCAAAAACCACGTTATTTGTAACAAGGTAATTAGAATAAAATTGTATTTTCTTTTAGCTGTAATTTTGTTTGTATTTATTGCAGATTTTAATACGACATATGAATAAATTCCTTATTAATAATACTAATATGGCTCCATTTGAAAAAATTGAGGTTTGTCCCAAAAACAATTTTGGTGAATTTTATTTGCTCATAAATCACGTAATTTAGTGTTTTTAACGGGATTTCGATTTTTGTAGCATTACATGGGTCATTTAGAATAAATCGGAACCGTCATGGCACACTTAAATGGAAAACTAAAAATTATATTATAAAAAAAATTGATGTTTGAAATGTCACTTATTTGACATCGTTGGATGCAGGAAATTATGCAGAATTCCAAAATGCAATAATATATAGGGTGTTCCGTTTGAAAATCGAAAGTTAGTGTAACTTCCGGCGAAACAGGAAGTGAAAAAAAAGTCAATTGTATGTCAAAAAGTGCCGCTTATTATGTATGTAGTAAATCCTAAATTTCAACCAATTATCTTTCAAACTAAAGGAGAAAAAGGGGGTATACCATGATCCTGTTACACCCGATATACATACCGTTGCTTTCTTTTCCCTAGAGACTCTAAACTAATTATTTCTATATCTTTTTAGTACATCACAAGTGTTCGAATGCACCTAGCTAAATGTGGAAAATTGAATAAAATGACTTGCGATATGATTATCGAGGGAATTTCAAATCTTGGCTCTGATAACGATGTGGTCTGAATGAAAAGGTATTAAAGTGAAGTTTTAAATATGTTAAATATCTTAACTGTATTTTGTATTTTTTTAACTGTGGAAATTGTCAATGATTAAATCTGTTTGTTGCATGTTCTTCGGAATTCTCTTTTCTTTCCTTTTATTGTCTTGTATGTCCAAATGACTTAACATAACCATAATCATTGCAAAAGGATGAAGGAACCTAAAGCAGCAGTTTTTAACTCGACAACCTTCTTTGATTAAGATAATTTTTCAATATATTCAATTTCTGCATGAAGAAAAATTATTAAGTAAACAATATTCTTTAGACATTTCACTTTATATACATAATGTATACTTATATACATTGTTAGGTACATATTTACAAAGTTTGACGGCCATCTCTAATCGAATCTTACGAAATCGAGTGCTGCTTCAAGATCTGCTATTAAATCACAAAGATTTTCTAAACCTATAGAAATCTTAATTAAGTTTTCGGATATGTTTAATTTCTCCCTTCTACTTTTCGATATATGTTGGTGTGACATTAAATATCTGTAATGGAAATGGGTCAGTATTTTCTAGTCATGATGTTTTTGCATTATAGCAGCTGGAGATATCTATCAGATTTCACTTGTAGGTAAAAATACAACAGCTGTTGTAGAGGTGAATATTGAGGGTGACAAAATGCTATAAAAAAAGTCTACAAATAATTTTGTGCATACAAGGATTTTTGCATAATGGTCTAATTCACAAGTTCAAAAAGGTGTTAATTCGTGAAATAGCTTCTAAAAATATGAGCGATAGTTCATTAGATTTGGAATGACGACTAGAAAAATGTATTAAAATGTTTCATTAGCACATAAAAAATTGCAAAAGTTATAAACAAATTAAGATAAAAAAGAAATGGCATTTAGTTTTTCGCTTATAACTCAAAAACTATGTCATAACGGAAATCGGAAAAAAGATTCTTAAAGAGAAGGAAATTTCCAATAAAGAAGTCTCAACTCCCGGAGATCTATTTCCATTATTTATAAAGTGTACTTTACGAATCTAAGTGGCGCAATTTATAATTTTTATGTTTTATAGGCGATTCAGCCCTACAAAGACCTTGCCTTTTCTTAAAAAAATGTTTTGACCCTTAACGAAATGAAACGCATTTTACGAAAGAATTTTATGGAACAAAAATTGCTTGTAAGAGGTCAAGGAATAAGCGTAAATTTTTTCATAATTTTCTTATCAATTTTTGGAAATTTCTGGCAATAATTGCAATGAAAGGAAAATATGAAAAAATTAAAATTTCCAAAAATTGATGAAAAAATCCTGAAAAAATTCACATTCTTTGATTTCTTACAACAATTTTTGTTCTGTAAAATTTTTTCATTAACTGTGTTTTTTTGGAGTTAAAAATTCTCAAAGTTTTAATATTGAAGATTTTTTGACCCAGATTTACTGAAATAGATTAACTTTTTAGAGAAAATCTCAAAAGACAGTTTTTTTGTTATGTTTGCCGTTCCAACGATTACAAATTTTTTTTTTATCATTTTATTCAGTCAAAAATTTTTTTTGAAGAACCTTCTTGCCTTTTTAGAGTTGAATCACCCGTAAAACAAAAATTATAAATTGTGCTGAATCAGATTTGTAAAGTAGACATTTTTGCCGATCATTTCATGTCATGCAACAATATTTTTAAAGCTCCAAATTTTTGGGGAAAATTAACCAGAGAGATAAAGCTTATTTTTCCTTCAGTCAAATATCTAAATTTGATATCCACTTACAAGTGCAACTGGTCTAACAAGGAATATCACTGCCAGCTTTAATGCAAAAAAGTAAGACTAGATAACTTATAATCCAAGAGGTGATCGCTCAAAATGCTAACTGATCAAATGTCAGGATGAAACAAGATCAAATCAATAATATAGTATAAGAACCATGTCTCAGCATTTTTTCATGCTGGCCGAAAGAAACGGACGACTTGTGGTTGCAAATTTTTCTCTTCATCTGCGTGAAAAGATGTCAGAATCATACTTACATACGAAGATACAGAGGAGTTAGTAGTTAAAGAAAAACTTGGTGTGCCACTCTCTACCCCACCGTGAACCTCTGGCACATGGTGAATGCTGTGATTGACCTACATCGTATTTAAAGGTTCACACTGTTTTCTAGCCAATTATATTAGCTCTGTCATTGCTCAGATGGTCTCAACTATATGGCAAACTATTGTAAACGGTTGAGTATTTCATTTCCAAGACGTCTTTAACCTATAGTCGGGACAAAATTCTACTTTGCTTAGGCTATATTTCGTGGCGATATTTCTCCAGGTTTTACGGTTATTAATGTACCAATTTCGGTTATCTTTCTCACCTGTTTGCAATAGTAAATCAATTTCACGAACTGGCAAAAAATGTTTCGTTCATTTCTGTCTCTTTCGTTCATGCAATTCACGATGCCATGAAAATGCCAATTTTGATCTTTCGATATCGACATCATACAGTCTTCCCACCAATTATTTGGTTACAGACATTAAAAAATTTCATGTTTTGCTTTCTCTGCCAAGGTTAATTGAATTTTCAAATCCATCCTGGCCATAACACATCATTTTAAGCAACGACTTTCAAAGTGAATTTCTCGCTTCAAATCCTGTAAGGGTATAAATTTTTTTAATTTCTTTTGAATTTTTTGACATATAAACGGTAGATAAGCAAGTACAGACAGGTCAGTTTAGTAAAGTATATTAGACAGTGCATGGATAGTCTAAACATGATGTCTCAGTAGTATCTCAAACTGTTGTTTAAACATCCTCGTGCAATTTTTATATTCTGATAAATCTTCATTTGCAAGTTCTCTCAATAACGTAGCAGAAGCACCATGACTTTTTCTCCGAGACAACCCTTCCCAACTAGCACAATTAGTCGTGGGAACGTAGCAATGACTATTGTAGGCACTTTAAAGTGTTTTGGTACTAGTCACAGGCACGTAATAGGAACGTTCCTAATACGTGTTTATGACCAAAATGGGAAATATTTTTTGGTGACGATAACGTCCCAGCCACGTTCCTGAAACTTGTCTGGCTACGTTCCAATGACGTTGTTACTCCGGAGAGGCGACGTGGCGGCGTAGACGCCGCAACTTTCAGACAACTTTACCACTCCCTACTCTTTCAAATCGATGTTGCCCCTTCTTTGTCTTGCAACCGATTTTGTTATATTTATGTTTCATTCTTACATATGATTCTTGTTCTTGTTCATTTCCCTATCAGAAATTTACTAGAATATCAGAAGGTAATATTAGACAGCAAAACTTATGCTATTTTCCAATGGTCTAAGGGTCACAATTAAAACGAATGCAATTTTACTGACAAACATGATGATAAAACGTCCGAATCTAACCACGCGCCTTTAAAATTTGCATTTTTCAATGAAAACATTGTTTTTAAAATATGTAATGTCATGCGAGAATATGACACACTAGATGCCGAAAACTATTTTTTATTGTTCTTCGGAACTTAACGCTACCTTTTATGTATTCATTTGTTGTATTTGGTGAAGAAATGGTGATAAATTAAATTTATTAGTCAATTGTGAAATTATGGTTCATGTGTTATAACAATGGCGTCGATAATTTTGGCCATCAACATGGCGTATTTCAAAAAATATGACTTTAAGGTTGTTTTCGCCAAGAAATGCTACTTGAAAGTAATTGCTACTTGGCGATAGTGACGAAAACTGCAAATACATAACTTTAAAGTTACATTTACCATAAATCTGCGAATGGAACTGTAGCATCACTTCAAAGTCGTAGCAAAGTTGTGACTACCACAAATTACCTCTTCAAAGTTGCCGCTGCTACTTCATGGTTACATTTTTCCCGATATTGATTCAGAACGTACGTGTTAGCCGTACGTTGAGGTCTAGACTGAACGCGTTCCTAGATTTTGCTGTTTATCATTTACCTTACTTCACATTGAAAAACCTATCAGCTGTCGCAATTTACTTGTATGCAGCCATATATCAACGACTTAATAAACATAAACCTTGTTGGTATAATATACTATTACAGTGATAGATAACATAGAAGAAAAGGTAGGTGTAATAAAACTGTTGAAATATTCAATTTTGTTGCCTTATCTTGAACATAAAATGTTGCATAGCATAATATAGCAGCATATAATTCTAGTCTAGGTTAGGCAAACATATTATATAGGTTAGGTTTGTTGCATTAACTTTATCTATGGCCAGCATTGGGAACTAGATGGTGAAATTTACTGCACGGTAAATTTCAGAGGTGATGTGCACTTTGTAGTAGCCGTACACAGTTCTGTTGTAGGTAGCAGTAACGTCATTAAGACCTATGAATATTACTTACAAGTTCCACTACTTTAAAGAAATAGTGAAGGTTCCCAGAACGTCGCGGCAACTATTAAAGCTACTTGAAGGTGATTGCAACTTTGAAGTCACATTTCAGTGATGCGAGTTAGTCGCTGCTACTATAGTTTACCACCTTCAAGTTCTGAAAACCCGAAAGTCGTCCCACTGGTAACTACAACGTTCCCATGTACCACGAAAGCTACGTAGAAGTTGCATAACTATAAAGTAATCATTAGTGGTAGAAACTACGAGGCAGCGACCGTAGACTTGTCAAATGAAGTTATTTTTACACCAAAGTCGTAAATTTAGTCGCAGTTACATAATGGTTACCCATACGAAGTTCCTATCTCAGTTACTGTCACTTTGGTGCTAGTTGGGTTTTCTTACCCAAAAACGCTTTTCTTTGTTCATTTCATCCGAAATTATTTCTGCTAATTCACCACATATATTTAACATGCATTTCTGTATCGATGTGCAAACAACTGTAGTTGCAACCATGTTTGAAAAGAAACACTAAACAAGAATACTAAAAGTAATGTAGACATGCATTAAATACTTAACAACTTTTGTTTAGCTACTTGATTTAGTAACTTGCTTCAGCTACTGTATATGCGTGTAAATTCGCCGTAAGTCAACTGATGAAATGACAAGTGTGCAGTGTGTTTTTGTTCAAATCTAAAGTTCCATAAAATACATATATTAAGTAGTCAAACAAGCAAAAAACAGGGGCTCTTCAAAAGGCCCGTAAGAAAAATTTGGGGCCCGCGGAAAACCATTCGAACCCAGCCCCATAATAGCAATGCTCCGCCACTGAAACGAAGAGTATATTGCTTTCGATTGGCACATTTCTAAAACCGGTAATATTGCACGTAGAGAAAAAAAATTCATATCACTGTGTTGGTGACTGAATTGTGAACAACTTTCAAAATGCCCATCCGTCTATCTGTCTGTCTGGTCGTCCGTTTCTTGCAAGTATGATAACTTAAGATCAATTTGGACAGTGAGTTACTGTTAGCTAGAGGAAGAACCCTATTGATTTTGAACAATATCTATTAATGAATAAAAAAGTTGCTTACTTTTTAAATAAAAAAAAATTATTTTTAATGTTTTGTAATTAAACTAAAAATGTTTAATACTAATATTATTTACAAAAAAAAAAACTGCGAAGAGTGTAATGGTTAGCTTGTTTATTTTTGTGTCTGGGCGCCCGATAGACATTCGGGGCCCTGGGCAGTTACCCCAGCTGACCCCCTTTCTCTGGACGTAGGTCAGTTACCGATACCACTTTATGTAGGTCGACCAGGAGTTCAGAAAGTATTTCTATACCTACTAACCCCTCTCTAGCTTCCTATGTAAGTATTCACGCAATACTTGAAATTATTCTGGACACTCGGTACATCGCTTTTTAGTAACGGATATCATTTGTTACATCAGATCTGTTTAACGCATTTCATTGCATTTTACTTTGTATAAAAAAACTGAGTTGACTGGAAGTAGGTACACAGCACTACATTGTCACCGGGGCAAAAGTGCCGAGTCGATTAAATCAATAACGGTACCGGCATGCAGTAAAAAAGTTAGTTGGGTTTCGGTTTTAGTGACAAGTACAGGGCCTGCGTGGGCCGAACTCCTCCCCCTAGACAGTGGGTCCCCACAAGGGTAGTAAAACTGTAAGTACTCCTTTTTGTATTTATTTTTGTTGTAACTTGTAACTTGTTTTTTACCACTATGTTTTATTTGATAGAGTATTCATTCAATAATTAATTTAAACCCTCTCGTATGCCAAGCGAGTTAAAGTGGTTTCGTGGGTATAACCGATAGAACCCCGGGTAACCGGGCAATATGGGGATACCTGTGGACGTCGCAGGTAACCTCTTAAAAGAGGTTGTAGTTGTGACAGTATGATTCTGACATCTCACATAGGTAAACAGAAAAGTTTGTTATCTTTTGTACTTTCGACCACGGCATTAAAATAAAATGCTGGCACGCGTTGCTTTTATTATATTATTGATTTGATCATGTTTTATCCTCACATCTCATAACAGGTGGCATTTTCAGCGGTCACCGCTTCACGTATTACGTCCTATAATAAGATAAATTTTTACGGTATTTGCACTGTGCTTTCTAACCCACCGGCAACTTCGGTAATAGTGAAAATTTTTAAACACTTCAAAAATTGTGTACTCTCGTGTAATCCACCTTTTATGTAGAATGATATTATGCCACTGTGACCACTTGCTTGTTGCTTGAACACATCAAATTGAGGGTGACAGCATCTACCTAATTAATAGAGAAAAATTAGTTAGTATTTTGTAATATTTTGGTTACTATATTTCAGGCATACCATATAGTAGTAAGCAAATAAGTAAATCAGCAGGTAAATAAGTATCTTAATTCTGTAACTACTTCGCAGAATCACTGAACTCTACATATAAATGGAAGACCAAATATACCTATTTGTATGTTAAATTGAACCTTGCGCAAGTATGGCGACCCTGAAGACGGGCAATTGCATAGTGTAGAATGCCAGAGCTGACTCTATTTTTATTGCAAGTGTTTTTAATTTGTCTTTTTTTTCAGAAATCATAAAAAATGTGCATGTATATGAAACTTATACATTTGAAAAGAAGAAATATACAACTGCTGGTTTTTTTGACTTATCTAAGTCCTTTGATTGTGTCTCACATGAAATTCTTACAGACAAATTATTAGGTTATAATTTTTATCCTGACAGTGTGGCACCTATTATTCTTACTTATCCACTAGATTTCAATATGTTAACTATAACCTATGTACTTCCCAAAAACGTAGAGTTACTCATGGTGTTCCTCAAGATTCTGTGCTGGGTCCCATACTATTTACGATATTCATCAATGACCTTGCCAATAGTTTATTTTATTTGGAAAAATGTTTTATGTTGCCAGTAGTTAATTGCGTTTTCATATTTAATGATTATGAAAATTTCACACTTCATTTTTTTAGCCAATCAGAAGTTTATTCTTGGTTTCGTTACCATAGCAACATAAAAAAATTCCGGCAATTTTTATCCTTCCTGAGCGAAATTAATAAGTGGAAATTTTTCTGCCGAATTTGACATTTGGTTTTACATATTACCTTTAGAATAGAAAAATCTCGACAAAAACAAATTAAAACGGGAGTTAAAACAAATACTGATCAAAAAGGCTTACTATACAATGGAGGAATATTTCTTAGATGACTTTTTTCTATAAATATACTTTTACTGTATTATAAACATATTCTATTTGTGTTGATATTTTAAGGATTAAGTACTTACGTTAGCACTTATAAAGTTTTAAATTTCTCTTAAAGAAACATTTTAGCTACATAGATTTTAACTTCGTATGTCTTATTTTGTATTGTCTGTTTTACTTCTTTTTATTTTTTGCTATATCTTCTGATTGCTATTTTTATGTTATTTGACATGTTCTATGCCCCATTGGTCAAAACTGTATATATTTACAGAGAATAAATAAAAGTATCTATCATAAAAATACATATTTAGGTGTGACATTTTTTTACCGATTATCCCACGAGCTTAAATTAATGTCCGGAAATTTTTCCTCGTTCATGAATATTTAAAAAAAATTATAATATTCAAAATATTCTAAAAAAATTTCAGGAAATAATTTAAGTACTAGGGATATTATAAGTGAAAATAAACACACCACATATTAAACACAACAGGTAAGTGTGTGTGTTTGATTCAAAATTGTCTTTTTTTTGCTAGATATTTTTACATATTTTTGTAAGAACTATTACCCTTTTTAGTTGAATTTATTACCAGAAATACAACATAGCTGGCAGTAATAAATATTTCACCACTTCGTCGTTTTTCTGATTGTTTCAGTGAATGTTTGCAATATAAGATTTAATCTATATGAGAGACGTCTCTGGCATCGAGATAAAAGTCCCGATCTTTGATTGTAACTGTTGCCACACTACATTGTAATTATTTTACAAAACAATCAGACCATCCTGATCATGTGTGTTGCATAGAATTGCTTAGAAAAAAAACGGGCTTGACATTATTGAATGAGCTTCTACGAAAAATTGGTCACTTGCAGGTTTTACTCGAAACGCTGCTAAACCCGTTAGAGTCTCGTGTGTTGCGTACAATTGCTTAGAAAAAAAATGGCCTTGACATTTATTATTAAATGAGCTTCCCCGAAAAATTGGTCACCTGCACGTTTGACTCGAAACGCTGCAAAAACCGTTACGAAAAAAATGGACGTAAACAATTTTATAGAAAATTAAATTTTCTATAAAAGTCAGTGGTAGCATACGTTTATCTTAAATACTTTTGGCGAGAAGATCGTTGAAAGTCGCGCACTGAACAACTGTACCTCTCTTGATTCAGATAAATTTCCTGACGATTTAAAAACTAGCACAGTTATTCCTATAGAGAAAATTAACAACACAAATAAGTCATGGGAATTTCGACCAATTAACGCACTACCGAGTCCTGAAAAACTTTTAGAAAATGTAGTGTATAATCAGTTAATTGATTATTTTAATAATAATAATTTATTCTTTGTAAATCAGTCTGGATTCTGTGCAAATTATTCCTGCAAATCAGCCTTACAATTAACGATAACGGAATGGAAACATAACTTGGGCAAAGGGAAATATACTGTTGCTGTTTTTCTAGATTTGAAACGAGCCTTTGAAACCATTGATCGTGTTATATTAATTAAAAAGCTTACTATGTTTGGTATTCAGGGTAAAGTTTTAAACTGGCTAAAGGACTAGGGTACTTATCTAATAGGCAACAAATAACAAAAATTGGCGACAGCATATCCTCAACGATAGTTAATAATTATGGAATACCTCAAGGAAGTGTTTTAGGTCCCTTATTATTATACTTTTCGCAAATACAAAACGAAAAGTATATTGCAATCGATCGGCACATTTCTAAAACCGGTATTATTGCTCGTAGAGAAAAAATTTTCATATCACTGTTGGTGATCGAATTCTGAACAACTTTCAAAATATCCGCCCGTCTGTCTGTCCGTCCGTCCGTTCGTCACGTTTGTAAGCACGATAACTCAAGAAAGAAAAGTCTGATTGTCCCATTGAAATTTGGAGAGTAAGTTAATGTTAGCTAGAGGAAGAACTCTATTGTTTTTTAGCAAAATCGATCGAAAAATAAAAAAGTTATAAAAAAAAAAAATTTTTACATAATTTTTTTGTATGTTTTGTAATTAAACTAAAAATGTCTAAAACTAATATTATTTACAAGAAAACTGCGAAGAGTATCATATAGAATGTGCAACAATTATATAAAAGGGCAGTAAATCGGCGAAGAGTATAACGGTTAGCTTGTTTATTATCTATATCAATGATATTAATAAGTTCCATGACTGTGATTTCTTAAACCTATTTGCTGACGACACTTTGCTCTTGGTATGCAACGATAATTTAGATTTAATAACTGATAAAAATGTGAGAATTGCTTGATGCCGGCTCTGGAAATCTGCATTAATCCAAAACCTCCCACTACAGGAGACAAATCAAAGAAAAATTGCATCGGCACGTAACGTCCCCAAGAAGCATTCTGACTCAAGCCCCAACATACTTTTAATACTAGATTTCTACTGCGGCGACACATATCTCTTCGGGAGCTTGAATCGCATGATAGGCGTATTTTGTTCTCGGGCATGTATTTATATTGGTGTTTCATTTATATGTATAGTTCAGTGATGTAGTTGTGTATTTCCTATTCAGTACCAATAACATGTAAATTCTCCGAATTAAGTTAGCAGAGCTTTAAATTCAACTTTAAATAGACATAACCATTAATTTGTTGCCTACCTGGATGGACGACTCTCTTTACAGCTTCATGTCGTTCTAAAAATTCAGCAATTATTAGTGAATTTTTATGATGTTGGTCCATTCGCACATTTAACGTTTTCAATCCTCTTAACGCTTGGTAACAATCAAATGGAGCAGGTATCAGTCCATGAACTGTAAAATCATGTCTTACTTTAAAAAGATGTTATAAATGTGGGAGTAACGACCTAGTAAAAAGGTATGTATGTTTTTTTTTGAAACAGAAATATTTTAAACATCTATTGTTTAATGCCGTTCATTCCAAATATTTAATAATAATAACACAGGCCCACAAAAAAATAGTTCTGCGCCATGAACCAGACTATGGTTTTCTTATGTATTTTTGCGCTCTCTTATGTTAATTTTTTTTGGGGGGGGGGGGGGTTCTCATTTGTTGTGGGAAGTAGCTCCAGTGAAATTTGCTGGAATTGATATATGTTATTCTTTTGGAGCTTTTTTTGTTTGTGGACCTGTGTAATAAATAAATTTGTTGAGTTCATGTAAGAAATATGATTTTACAATAGATGAAACTTGATATATTACAACAATTTGTTTACATAATATTGCTATCACCGAAGAGATGTCTAAATTTAATCCCTCTTACCTACTTGTATTTCGGAGAGCCGCTTATGGAGATCAGGACTTTCCATGCATAGACTCCCCATAATAATATCAGAATGTCCATTTATATATTTTGTTAGAGAGTGCATAACGATGTCAGCGCCGAGCTCTAGAGGTCTTTGAAGATAAGGCGTTAAAAACGAATTATCCACCGCTAACAAGACTTTATTTGCTTTAGCTATTTGAGATATATTATAAATGTCTATTATTCTGAGAGTAGCATTAGTAGGATTTTCGACCCAAATTAGCTAAAAAATATAAGTTGATGAGATGTAATTAGAGAATATTGTATTACACCACACAGGCATAGCCAGGAATGAAGTGTGCTATCTATACACATGTTTGTTATGGATGGTTTCTGAAATATTCTGTATGAAACTGTATAATAATAATAATAATAATAATAATAATAATGTTTATTATGCAAACAGAGATTACAATAATACAATGTTACATAAAAGGTAGGAGTTCGGCTAAGCCGTTCTTCCACACTACCCAAAATGAAGAACAAGAGAAAAAATAAAAAATACTTAAGGTGATTACATAGGAATCCATATATGTATATATATAAAACATTTAAATAGTATACCCACTTATTTATAAATCTATTAGAGATTATCATTTAATAACATAGTTTTAACACTGATGTTAAAAGAGTAGGAAGATAAATCCAACAAGTTTAATACCTTATTTAATAAATGAGGAGCCATATAAGTGAAAGAACCTTCGTATTTGCTAGTGGAATATTGAGGGATACAGAAAGAATTGACTTATGTTTACATTGTGGATGTTAGATCTTTTTTCCAGTGAATTATATAAGTATTGTGGTGTTTGATATTTTAAGACTTTAAAGAGAAATGTATAATAAAGATATTGTGCCCTTTTGACAACATTAAGTTCTTTAAGTTGAGATAAGTAAGGGGTTACGTGATTCCGATATGGAATGCAACAGACAAAGCGCATACACGAGTTTTGTACTTTCTGTAATTTGATTTTATTGTAATTCGTTAGAAAATGATAGTATACTGTACAACAGTAATCGGTATGTGGATAAATAAGAGATTTTATTAATTTTAATAAAAAAAGTGTAGTTGTCTGTGATTAAATTTACGCTCGATTAATGAACGTTCTTCGAGGTTGTCATTGAAAAGCTATTTTTTGAAATTTAATTTTTTATTTTAAAAGCTTATTCAAGAACTACCCATAAGATTACAGTTCAAATCACAAATGTTGTCGTTCACGTTATCATCTTTTAATTGTCAATAAACAGATTTAGGGTGCCAGCATATTCAACAGCATATTTTATAAGAAACAAAAAAGATAACTAATATTCTTGCAATACAATTAGGAGAAAACAATAAAAAAACAAATTAAAATAACAAATCTATTGATAACAAGCATAAATTTTACAAAAACGTTACAAGTAGATACATTAATTTAAATGTCAAAAATGATTATGTGTTATATAATAAAAATGACTAAATTGACTAGGTGCGACAAAACATTATTTATTGAAAAAAAAACTTTAAAAAGTTTGAAAATCAAAAATATCAACGGGTTTACATAAGTTTATTCTTCTGACCAAAAGTGGACACCATGATAGTTGGTTAAGTAACTTTAGCGGCTAGCATGAAGTTCCAACGAGGTCAAACCCTGGAGATGGCCACAGGTACCTGGGAATGAGGACAGAATGATCGTGTCCTGGTCAACGATGATTTTCCAGGGAGACGCTGCATTGGGAAAATGTCCAGCCAGTTATACGTCTCTTCCAGCCACTAACAAAACTACCACAAGGGTTGGTCGATCCAGGTTATTATATGAAAAAACATTGGTAATAAGAACCCAGTCGATAATAACTAATTAAATTGAAAATGACTAATAAATTGTGAAATTATGTAAAATTTTACTAAAGAACTACAAAAAAATCTAAATACCATTGCATATGGCCAAGGTCAAAAATATTATAAAAAAGAACAATTCAAGAAAAAAATTAGGTGGTATTTGTGGCATGATGTGGAATTTCTATGTGTTTATCCTCAGAACCATTAAATTCTCCGAAAAAAAAAAAAAAAAATTATAATTTGTAAAATTTAATTACTGAAACACAGCAAGCTAAAGAAATGAGTATTAACAAGAAAAAACTATTAATACTGATTCTGACAAGTTATTATTGTCTTTAAGAGAAAAAACTGAAAAAAATTATAGGAAGAGCCTATTATTTAAAAATTTATTCGACAAGATTATCACTAAAATAGAAAAAAAAAATCTTTAGCAATCTCCTGTACTGATATAATCTTAAATATGAATTAAACAAAATTAAAGAGACTTTAGTTTCTATTCAACAAATTCAATAATATAGATGGAAATTTATTACTTAATCACCCATAATATGATAATATTAATTAATTAATAGGATAAAATGGAGTCCATGTCTTTACAGTTATAAATTTACTAAAATTGACACAATATGACTGAAAATAATGTCCTGTACTACAAAATTGTTTATTTGATAAAATCAAACTGAATAAAATTGTCTTAATGAAATAAATTGACTGATATGAAACAAAATTGATTTATGAAAACAAATTGATTTAATGAAAGAAATTTGAATTTTGGCTTCGAACAAATGCAATACGATCTGCTAAATAGTACTGAAAAACTTAATTTACTTAAACTACCTAATTGACTCGAAACATTTAATTTACTCAAAGACTTAATTTGGGGTGTGAAGACACCAGGCAACAATACAAATTCTAGATTGTCCTCAGCAAAGGATTAACGTAAGACAAAAAAAAATAACTGTAGCATTTACATAGGGCATGACATGACACAGGAGGTTGTGAGCCACACTGGACTCCACCCTTCAGATGAGTGATCAAATTAACAAATTCAACAAAATGTTCACTCACCAGAGGTAGGACATTTCCATAGAAATCCAGTGGGTTGTCACACGAGATCCTGCCATAACAAATTCAATTATCGGCATGGTCTTCCGCATTTCCCTGCAGCAATTTTGCCCCTAAAACATTACAACAATGAGAGAAACATTCCTACGTGAATTTACACCAGACCTAATCAATAGGTCTGCCATAAAAAATTGAGATTCCATCATCTCATTATATATGTGTCCTTCAACACTGCAAAGAACACGCTATCACCCATAATGATAAACAAAAAATTCTCTATGTTAATAAATGCTCAATAAACTACAAAAATATGTACGTTAACATATTAATCACTTAATAGTAGTTTTGTATCAAACAATTTCACATCTAGATGAGGCATATAAAACTGCATACAATAAAATTAAATTGCAATACAATAAATTAGTAGACGATACAAAAAAAAGATACTATAGACGTAGAATTTGTTTAGCTGAAAATAAATCAAAAACTATGTGGCAAGTTTTAAATGATATAACAAAAACTGTCTCAAAAAATGACTTCGATGCTGAAGATCCTGTAAAAGCAGTTAATGATTTTAATGATTTTTTTTGCAAACATCTCAAAAGATTTATTATCAGCTCAATCTACTATTTACATTAATCTCTACAGTGGGCTATTGCCAAATAGTAATAGTCCGGTGACACCAGAGGAACTATTATCAATCATTAGTAATATGAAAAACAAGAGAAGCACGGGTATCGATGATGTCCCTATTAATGTTTTAAAAGCCTGTGCATGTCAGATTGTTCAGCCTCTATGCTATTTAATAAATTTGTCTTTCGAAACGGGTATCTTTCCAGAACAATTAAAATGGGCAATAATGAAACCTCTATTTTAGAAGGGAGATCCTAATATTTTATCAAATTATCGTACTATAAGTCTGCTAACTTGTTTTTCTAAAATTTTTGAATACGTCATGGCCACAAGACCTATATCTTTCTTTACAAAGTGCGGGTTGTTTTCGAAAAACTAGCATGGTTATCGAAAAAGAAAATCTATAGAAACAGCTTTGTTTGATTTTACTTTACTTATCCATCACATAAGAAAACATTATTTGAGAAAGGAACATACTACCGCTGCTTAAAGTTATATAACCACCTGCCGTACAACATAAAAAATAATCAATGTGATAAAATACTCTTAAAATTAGTTGATTTTTTATGTAAACTAGAACCTTATTCCTTAGATGAATATTTTAATTATAATGATAATACTTAATTTTTTTTGGTACAGTTATTATACCAGGCCTGTTTTTATTTTTATTTTTTATTTATTTTAACGTCTTATTTATATTCATGTTGTTTCTATATTTTTTCTATTTTTTTCCGTTTCTGTTTGATATTTTGTATAATTGTGTTTATTATATATAACTTCCATGTGTGTCACCATATTTGGTGAAATATGACGTATTTCAAAGAAAAACATATTTTGTATTCAAATATGTTGAAATAATAGATTTACTTACTTACTTGCTTAATAAATAACTATAAAATATTAAAATCTACACAAGATGTTTAATGATTATACCCAAAAAAATCTAGAATTTAATTATTACATGACTTACCCTGAGTCTGTCGAAACCAAAAGTAACCGTTAGGATCCCGCCGCGCCTGAAATCGTTTCCATTTGCTTACAAGACTAACTACAAAATCAACTATGCCCCAGACTTACTTTCGAAGTACGTATTATAAACTGTATCCCTCACTTCCATCTTCCTTGCCTCCACCAAATTCGTAGCTTTATTTTTGCATTACAAGTACGTTAAAAGAAAATATACCTTATAAACATCTGCCACATTTAATTTTGCGATTCACCTCATGAACTGCTTGCAAAGCAAAAAGGAGACCTCCGTTGCATTTTTCCTGATTGAAGTACTCGACTAATTTCACCACTATGTCTCTGGCTACTACATTCAGTCTTTTGCCGGGCATTTTGAGATTAGTTTCTTAACAAACAGTAAAACTAAAGCACTCACAAACTATTTTTACAACAATTTACATAATTACAGGAAACTTAAAACACCACGTTAAAAAATACTACAAACTTATATAAATAACGAGAGAAAATAGAAAATCATTAAATTTGAAAAATGCGCCAACTGCACGCTACTGAACTGAGAGAGTGCTGAACGTAGGTTGCGGCTACAACAAGCGGTTGTATTATTCATTTTTAAAACGTATCTTTATGCTTGGAACATCTGTCTTAGCCCCATCAAACGTGACTTTCTGTTATTTGCATTGTAATGCGCTGATATTTAAGCTGATGGAGAAATCTCATGTCTTTGATAAGTACATAAATTGATGACGTGAACAACAACATTCGTGATTTGGACTAGCTAATAAATAATAATACTTGCCTTAGTGTTGTGTTGAATAGCTTTACAGACATTATTTGTATCATTAAAATTCACAAACGTTGTGCTAATGTCATAATTTTTGGCAACACTTTCAACTACTTTATGAGCTTCTCGAGAAACCTCTTTGCAGCAAATTAAATGTTCGTGGCTCTTCAACAAACTCAGGACTGCTAGCAGAGCACTCATGCCAGACGAAAAACATAAACCATACTGTCCTTTATTGATTGCAACTAAGACATTCTCTAGAATTGATCTAGTGGGGTTGCCCATTCTACCATAAGTATATTTCTGTTAAAAAGTCATAAATTGTATTTTCAAAGATCTACAAATGAAATTTTTCCGTTACCCTAGGTGCGGTAGGGTCTCCTATTTTAAATATTGTGGAGGGCACCATATGCGGTATGACAGCTTTTGACTTCCACTGACTTGGACTCTGACTGTGATGCATGCATATTGTTGCGAAGCTTTTTGGGAACGGCAGGAACCCAGCGCTTTCTCCCATTTCGGCTAAATGTATATACAAAATGTTTCTGTTAAATAGGTGTATCGATAGAAATAAAAACAATATTAGAACATGAAAAAATTTGATATTAATATTTTATTGGAAAAAGAATTTATGACGGGTGCTTTTAAAAATTACATTTTAGTGATTTTTCCCTCTGGAAGAACACAAGGAAAATGAATGAAAAAGCCAATGAACCGGCCAGAGAAAGCCCTAAGGCCCTAGTAAAAGCCAAACCGTTTTGTGATGTGGCTGAGCTATGCATATGACCATCTACTGGTAAATAGATTAGATTTAGATCTAATCTACTGATAAATGGATGGTTTTCATTTGGTTGGTGGTCTCCAATCATAATTATTGTTTTATTATAATCTACACTCAAACCGTACTCACAACTTATTGCTTGGAGTTTGTTCAGCAGGTGCATGAGCTCATCCTCGCTCATTGCAACAAAGGTGGTATCATTCATAAACCTCAAGTTAGAGACCTTAGTTCTTCCCATAGCTACTCCACCTTGCCAGTCCTCCGCACATGTTGCATTACGTGTTCACTATTTATAGATGTTAAAGAAGAGTGGTGATAGAACACAGCCTTGTCTGACTCCTTTGCCAACTTCACATTTGTCGGAGTTAGTATTATTAATCTTCACTAAAATGTTGCTTTACACTTGATATGAATCTGTCAACATCAGTTTTAATGGTCTCAGCGACTGTGAAGTTCAGGTGCTAAACACGTGTCAGATATACCATGTTAAAATAAGTTTGTTTTAAAAGCCTCCCAGCTGCTTTTATGTATGAAACTACATCAGATGTAAATAGTAAACTTTCTTCATTTGCTGCGTGATTTTACAGAGAATTTTATACTTGGTAAAAATCATACACCTCTTTTGATGTAGCTTTTACCATTTTTCCGTTTAAGGAATAATCCACAAAAATGTAACTTTAGTTGATTATTTTGAAGCACCTATGTTGTTGTTCAAAACTACTAATCAAATATTACATAAATAAATGATTTTATAATATACAATATTTGTGGCCTGAAAATAGAAAAAAAAAATCATATATTCTAAAATATACTTACTTGGTAAATTAATTCACATCTAATTTATATACTTTGGATAATTTATTACGAAATTATGTATGTACTTATCATCATTAATTTAGCATTGTCAAGCTGCAGCTGACAACTATTTGTCATTTATTTAAAGAAAAAGTTACTAGAGCTATTTTCTATTCCAAAGATGATACCAGACACCATATACAGGGTGGAACAGTCAAATGGAATAAATTCAGTATCTTAGTTATTGTGCATATTTATAAAAAATCCCGAGACAGTCTATTTTGGATTCCGAAATGACATCCTGCAACTTACACATTTCATATGATGAAACGATCAAATGATCTTAGAGGAAAAAATAATAACAAAAAGGTAAATAGTAATCTGAGCGCTGATGGAATTAATAACTTTTATTGTTCTATAGCAAAAAAATTAAGTGATAAAATTACTCCAAAGTGCGATCCTCTTAAGTACTTGAATAATCTTTCTGTACTTGAATCTTTTTTCCTGACCTACTGATACCCAAGAAATTACGGAAATATTGAACGACATTAGGAATAAAAATACTAGCGGTTGAGATTGCATCTCTCTAAAAATATTCTTAAAACTACCAGAAAATATTTTACAGATCTTGGTAGAGGCTATTAATACGTCTTTCGAAACAGGAACCTTTCCATCTTGTTTAAAAATTGCAGAGGTTGTTCCGCTATTTAAGTATGGAGGCCATGAATCACCTTCCAACTATAGGCAAGTACAGGGGCGGTTTTAACATGCTTGCCGCCCCGGCACTATTTTAAGATGCCGCCCCTACCCTTAAAAATATAACATGTATATACTACCCAAAAAATTTTTCCCAAAAAAAAAGAATACTTACTAAACTTTCTCTTTTTGTATATTTTAAAACAACAAAGGACACATTAGAGGTGAGTGGTATATAAAATGACTTTTCTGTATAACACATATTTATTAAAAATAAAAAAAAGATGAAATAATTTTTTTTAAATTATAAAAGATCTTTTCCTGCTTTTTTCACAGCAAAATCATTGATTATATCGCCTGTTTGCATAGTTTTTAAAATGTCATTTTTAATTTTTCCTTCGTCATTGTGGACCGTAAGTAATTCTTTACCTGTCGCAAGGTCGAGAAACTCCTTTCTCCAGAACAGTTTGTAGAGGGTTTGCTTAAAAATATTCTGAAGCATATGTCGATTTTGGGGTACACACCTTCTAATTTGTTTGACCTCAACAGCTTGCTCAATTCTAGAATTGTTAAAGATTTCTTCTTCGTCAAATCGTTCAGTTGAATTCTGAACTGAGCGCATTCTGGCGGTAGGGCCTCTTCTAAATCTTTGCTAATGTTGCATCTGATTTGTCTATGTCCTGGTCACTAGTAGTAATTAAGTTCTCAAAAAGTCAAACTGTTCATTTAATTTCTTGTGAATTTCACCTCGTCTGGGCAGCTCCTCGGTTAATCTATCGATTATTACGGCTTATGCAATATTCAAAAGAAAAAACATTTTGCCGCCCTGGGCACTCGCCCAGTGTGCCCAGCGGTAAAACCGCCACTGGGCAAGTATCATTGCTTCCTACGTTATCAAAAATAATAGAGAAATTGGTTAAGAAAAGAATTTTAGATTTTTTACATCGAAATAAGATCCTCTGTGCAGAACAGTTTGGTTTTCACGCCTCGAAAAGTACAAACGATGCTATATTTGCCTTTTTAGAGAAACTATATCTTCACATTAATGATGAGGAGGTGGTCGTAGCGGCGTTCTGTGATTTGGTCAAAGCATTTGACTGAACAAATCACAGGATATTGCTGGGGAAACTACAAATCTACGGGTTTAGAGGTATAGCACTGGATTGGTTCAAGTCATATTTATCTGGTTGCTATCAAAAAGTTATTTTTAATGGTAAAGTGTCAAAACAACTGGAAGTGACGTCTGGCATACCACAAGGTTCTGTCCTCGGTCCTTTACTATTTCTAATATATTTTAATGATTTGACTTCTGTTAAAATTCAAGGAAAGTTCACTTTTTTGCGGATGATACCACGATACTCTGGCATGGTAAATACATCGATGAACTCCATGAGATCGTGGGTAGCGATTTAAAAATGATTAAAGATTGGTGTGATGCTAATTTATTATCTTTTAACGTATCTAAAACTAACATCATTACAATGAGGTATACTTGGAAGACAAAATTATAAAAAACACAGTAAGTTAAAATTTGGAAACCATATCTCAATATTAAGTAAAAAATTAGCTACTAATTGTTATGCAATTAGAGTGGTGGCAAATGAATTAAACTTGGACTCAGTAAGAAATGCATACTTTGCCCTTATAGACTCAAATTTGCGTTATGGTATTTGTTTCTGGGGTTCTTGCTCGCAATATTTATTTAATAAAATTTTTGTTCTGCAAAAAAGAGCTTTAAAGTACATGTGTAAGGCTAATGTAAGAGACTCGTGTAAACCACTGTTTTTGATGCCTGGAATTATGACGCTCTCATGTATATTCATTTTTGAAACTGTATGCCTCATGCATAAAAAATTTGAACCTGCACACAATTACTTTAAGTCACAACACAGCTAGTATGTCTATATTGCTTTGTAAACACATTGTGTCTCGTTTTGGCATTAACTATTTTTTGCCCAGTTTTCTTATCGTAATAAACCACTTAAAAGGGTCATCTTGGGTGTAGGTAGAGACACTGCAATTGCACCCATTTGTTTTATTTGATTATTAACATATGAACTTTGTTTTTTTATTAAGGCACTTCACTTCATGTAGAATTTCTTGATCTACCAGTGGCTTAAATTGTTTCGAGATTAATGGGGTTTTTACCGCTTCTTTCGGGAGCGTCCTACAATATGTCTATACACGACGTTAGTCAACTGTCGACTATACATTTGTTTTTTTTTTTTTTTTACAATTTTATATTTTAATATTCTCACTTACATGTGACTATACATTTGTATGCATATGTGTGTATATGTATGTATGTATATTTGACTCTTTCTTCTGTTACTGTACTTGTACTTTTAAATGGAAGAAATAAATATTATTATTATTATTATTATTATTATTATTATATCTCGGCTCCCAATTGACTTAAAATAAAAACTTACTTAAAAAAAAATAGGTAGAAAAAATGCTATTAACTTTAGATGATGCGTGAACATCATCGTTTAGTACTTATTTTCCTAGTAGCATAGCTTGAAAGAAAGAATTTAATCTTTTTTAAATATATTGTACTTAAAAGTTGGAAATCACTTAGAGTTTCTTATTTTATAAATAACTTCGATGGCGAAATATTTTTCAAGAATACTTATACATAAACTATTGTTACAAAACTATTTATTGACATTGCCGAGACTATATACACAGTTTTCGATATTATAGTTTATCCAAAGATCGTTCAATATCATTGAGTAAATCGTAAACACTTTCTAGGCCTACTGACATCCGTATGAGGTTATCCGTGAGACGTAACGACTTCTTTACTTGGTCAGGTAAAGCTCTGTGGGTAGTCAAGGATCTAGAAGAAACAAATAATCAAATGAAAGCAGAGTTGGGCAAAATGTAATCGATTCCTGATTACTTGATTGCAAGTAATCAGGAATCATCTTTCTATAGACGGCCATTATGATTACAGTAAATGTAGGTTGATATGATTACAATTTAGATTACTTATGTTGAAATGAAAATAGTGGAAGTACAAAGTTGTAGAATAATTCGTTATCGTCAAAAACATTTATTGGATAAGATGATACGTTAATTATGTTCATTTATTATAATTCCAGTTGTCACCTTTGGAGTATTTATTATGGTTACAAAAAAAAAAAAAAAATAACAGTATTTCGATTGACGAAATTTTGTTTTTAAAATATTTATTTGTTACGAAACCTGGCTAACACTTTATCCCAAAACTTCTTAATTATGGCTTACTACGGCTCATTTCATGCAAATATGTCATACGGACTTAATACTGCCTAGGCACTGAATACATGTACGAACTTGTACTTCTCATATGCTATACTCACATTTTACTAATATTCATCTTATATTTTATGTACCTGGTTATACTATTGTGAATTTTGTTTTTCTATTTTATACAGTTCAATTTGTTTTGACTTGTGTAAACATTTTAATATGTATATTAGCACCAATAAATTATCTATCTATTTATCTAAATAAATAAATATTATTATTATCATACAAATCTATGGGCACGTTTCGGTGTTATAAAGAGCATATATTTTTACATAACGAAGCAACTGAGTAGGTGATAAAATGGATTCTTGTTTTCTATAATTGTTTATTTGTGACATATTCAGATTTTCTTACTTTTTGTCGGGTATTTTGCGCAGGTTTTTTCATTAAAAATTTTAAAATATTTTTCAGTGGCAAAATACCCAACAAAAAGTAAGAAAAAATGGATTCTTATATGGGAGATCAGAATAATAAGGACGAGGAGTCTCCACTAAGTAGTCAACAAGAAAAGTCAATATCTATAAACACATCTGATAATGAAAGGATGATGCCGGTCATTTAAACTTTACATTATTTGTAGAAATTTGAGGAAGGGACATTACTTACGGCACTTGTACCAAACTTTCATATCCTCCCAGACTAATAGCATGTTCGAAAATTTCCAGATTGTTAACAAATTTGCAAGATTCTTCCTTACCACCTTTTAAATAAAAGGAAACCATTCCGTTGTGACCACATGTTTGTGACTTGTAAAGTTCATGTTGAGGGTGAGTTGTCATGCCTAAAAAACATGTAGACTCTTACAAAAAAATAATAATTTAACTTATATTAAATGCTAATTTTAATTCCTCATAGACAGCAAAAGTACTGGCGTTGCACGGAAATTCAGAATTATTATGATGAAAATTTAAGTTTTGGAGCCTGAAAATATATATAACCCGAAAAATTAGACTAAAAATCTGAGATGTTCAAGGTAGAATACTGTTGAATATTAATGAAATCCAAAGTGTACCAGGAAAGGCTCCATGACATTTTTTGTTGAATCTAAAATTTGTTTAGGATGGACTTTTATAAAAAAAAATCTTTTACAAACTCATTAGTGCATCAGGGAATATAGGCTCCAGAGGGTGAACATGAACACTTTTTTAGTAAATTTCACTTTATATCAAACGTTTCTGAAAAAAACTGTGTTAGATTAATTTTGTATTCCATCAAATCAGTTTTAATAAATTAAAGATATGTTTAAATCATCAGCACAGTCCATATCTCAGAGTGTTAATCTAGAAACGTATTTCGTGCAAGTTAAAATTACTTATCGCTAACACTGTCACGGTCAAAAAACAAGTCGAGATTTATTGTGTGCTGTATGTATCGAATTAGGTATTCACCATTCAGTATTGCCAGAGCGGGATTATTCATAGTTGCTAAGTTTCCATTTTGTTTACAAAATATGTTTTGTTGAATTCTTTCTCAACTGTAAACCACTGGATAAAGAACATCCTGGGCCGAGGTACGATGGTGCACATCTTAATTATGAAATTTGTCAACAGATTGTCGTCTTGAAAAAAAGTAGTGTACTAAGAAATGTAGCATTGGAACATCATTGAAACTATAAGTGGTGATGTAAGTAATCTTGAAATGTGTTTAACTTAGATTTAGTGAAAATGATGGCCGGGTGTAATATTTTATGAAAATAAAGAATTCCCTGCTTAGGGAATTCTTGCAAAATTGTCTGGGTGGGAAATACATTCCTTTCTTCAGAATCAATGATAGGGATAATCTAAATTGCACCATTGTGTAAAAGTACTAAAAGAAATATACTCTCAGAACTTCAACAAGTATGTAAGCGTTAGTGTAGTTCAAGTGGTGCTCGGTGGCATGGAGGAAAATATTGCGATGTGAGCACATTTGGTCGCATGCCTAAATATAATATCCAGACAATAGCTACCCTTATCAGTGTCTCTTGTATTGTGGATCTTTTTAAAAAGAAATAATACCTGTGCCATCTTTAAAACATTATACATACTTTATTAACATGCCCCTATACTACATATGAGTAAATGTCGAAAGATCATTTTTGGAATATTCTGGGACAAGAAATCTGAAAATTTTATGCAGGGTAGATAAAAATCATTTAAAAAAAAAAACAAAGAAAAATCGATGATTTTGAAGAAATCATATTTTTTCATATTTTTTCTAAATAATTCTATTTTGGGTATCGTACATTGCATCTTACATAATATCATAAAATATTAATGTTATGGACCATTCTCAGTAACTTTTCGTATCATGTTCCATCCAATGGGCTTGTTCGGCATTTTTCTTTTATTTCATAAATCGAAAGTGCAAGTATAAATTAATGGATCTGCAAAAAATCAGAATCTTATTTGCACGTTTAGTATCTTAAAAAGTATTACAAATTTCCATCTCGCGAAAATGGGGCGTGGCCAGGCGCTACGTCACTATACGCATAGACTCGGCGATCTCAATAGACTTGATGCTCCTTATTGGTTATAATTATAAGTGTTTTCGAAGTATTGTTTGTTTTGCTTACTACTTGACAGTAGGGGAGTACAATTTGGTGAAATGTCAAAAAATTACAATTTTCTCTCGCTCCTGCCAGAACTAATTTTCGACTTCGACCCTGCAATTTACGATTATAATTCATCGCCGACCTTCTCCCTTCCGTAGACACATAGAACGAACTTCCACTCGACGTATTTATTTAGTTACCAGCGTTTAAAAATTCCATGTTTTTCGACTTTTCAGGTTAAATTTGAAAGGTCTCAGAAAGCCATTTTTCTTACGTTACTTGCGTATAGTGACGTCACAAATGAGCGCTCGGTTTTTGCAACTATTACTAATTTCAACTCCTTATATCTCGAGAAAGGAAAAAGTTAATAATACGAAATTTGAAGTATATAATGAGAATATCGAGTACTATATGAAAAAGTATAAAAACCATATAAAAAGAATATCATGGAACAAGCCCATTATTTATTCTAAGAGATACTTTTAAATATAAACAAGCTAATAACCGTTATACTCCTTGCCGATTTACTGCACTTTTTATATAATTGTTGCACATTCTGTAGGATACTCTTCGCAGTTTTTTTTGTAAATAATAATAGTTTTAGACATCTTTAGTTTAATTACAATATAAAAAATTATGTAATTTTTTTTCTTTATTTTAAAAAATTTATAACTTTTTTATTTATCGATTGATTCTGCTCAAAAATAATAGGGTTCTTCCTCTAGCTAACACTAACTTACTGTCCAAATTTCAATACAATTGGACTTTTCCTTCTTAAGTTATCGTGCTTACGAACAGACAGACGGACAGACAGACAGGCGGACGGAAAGTTGTTCAGAATTCGATCACCAACACAGTGATATGAACATTTTTTTCTCTACAAGCAATAATGCCAGTTTTAGAAATGTGCCGATCGAATGTAATATACTTTTCGTTTTGTATTTGCGAAGAGTATAATAACAGAAACCAAAACAAAATTTCGCTCGCAGGGTTGTTAAAATTTGCGAAAAGCACTTGGCTGCAAAATTAACCTGACAGGATCTTGCATATCAGCAATGAAAAGGCAACAGATATTAGTGTTCCTTTTCAAGTGTTATATAACTGGGTAGTATGAAAGTTATTTTTATTTTAAATATATATTTTTTCATGTATATTATGTTTCACCTTTAGATTCATTTGTTTTGTTTTTTTGTATTAAAAGCAAATAAATATTGTTTATCGAACCTACTCTTCGTATTTTTCAAAATATTTAGGCCTTGATTTCGGATATATATTTTTTTAAATTACGATTTGTTAAAATAAGAATCACTTCATTAAAACGATCTCAACCCTGACATGAAATCTGAACATTTAGAACAACACTTATTAACTTTTATTGTTTTGTCACCACAAGTAAATGGTTTGTATTTATATTGTGGATATTCCACCAAATTTTAGTATCATTACATCACATTGACAAAATACAATTTTATAGGTTTTGCACATGAAATAGGTACAAAAAAAAACTCCTCTGGGTCTGCCCCACATAGTTGTGAAATTGTACTCTGAGATATGGACTCTGGTTATCAGCAATTTTTGAGATAAGACATCACAAACATGCTTTATTCAAATGGCAATCTATTTTTTTTTCACTTTATGATGCAGTTTTTAATTCTCTTTGCAGCAATATAAACTTAAAACAAAATATTTTTTTAAATCCTGCGTTAAAACTCTACAAGAATTCAATTAAATTAATAATTAAAATAATATGAACACCTGGATGAAGAACATCTTCTATTTTCGGGTGAGACAACAAATACTTTGCAACTTCCAAAGAATTGGCATGATGTCTTTTCATTCGCAGAGGTAGAGTCTTCAAACCTCGAATGACTTGGTAACAGTCAAAGGGGGATGGTAAGTTTCCAAAATCTAGGTACAAATAGTTATTGTTAAAATAAAATATGTCTGTCAATCACCTCTATGAATCCTTATTTTTATAGGGATAGTAAACCAAATTGCGAGCTTGGCCGCGTTAAGTATAGAAACAAGCACCAGCCGAACGAATTATTCCTAATTAAAGGAAACTCTCGTGCCAGCTGTCTCAAACTAACTTGCATACGGCAGTTCCGTGCTTCCTGGCGCTCATCAGTGCAAGGCGGGTCCAACACGACTAGCACAAGAATTTCCTTGAACCAAGTGGCCATTTCGACGTTATAAAATGACGATATGGGGGAAACTCCATCTAGCGGCAAATGCCTGCTGCAATCAAAACAATAATATCCCGACATGGGGCACGTAATAGTAAACAGCGTGCTTCTAGAGGGCAGAATATATTAAAATAAAATATTTCTGTCAATCACTTCTATGAATCCTTATTTTCATAAGGATAGGAAGCCAAACTGCCATTAATTGGTAGCCTCGCTGCGTTAAGTATAGAAATCACATTTTACAACCTAACGCTTGGTCTTGATTGAAACAAGCACCAGCCGAAAGAGTTATTCCTAATTAGAGGAAACTTTCGTGCCAGCCATCTCAAACCAACTTGCATACTGCTGTTTCGCGCATCCTGGCGCTCATCGGTGCAAGGCGGGTTAACACAAATAATTCTTTCGGTTGGTTCTTGTTTCAATCAAAAGCGTTTTGCTGTAGAATGTGATTTTTATACCTAACACGGCAAGGCTCGCAATTATTTGCAGTTTGGTTTACCATCCTTATGAAAATAAGGATTCATAGAGGTGATTGACAGAAATATTTTATTTTAATATCTCTAGAAGCACGCTGTTTAATAAATAATTAATGTAATTAATCGCAACGTTCAATTTGCATGAGTTTATAGGTTATTGTTATTTATGATGTAAGTAAGTTAAAAGTGCAGTTTTATTTTGTAAGTGGGGAAACAAAATGCAATCGCTCTTAACACATATACGACTTTTTTTGTACAACTGCCCTGTGCAACTACCTGGATTTGATAACGAAATAGATACATTGATATAACATAGTTTAATATTTCTTAGCAGTTATTAAATTTATAATTTTTAAAGAAGCATCGCCTTTGTTGTGAAATTGTAAGTGCTGTTATGGTTACCTATAAATAAACAGTTGTTTATAAATAACACTTTAGTTAAAATTTGTGCTGGTATTTTAAATATTTGTGGATGAAGAAATTAATATTCCTATCGAAAGTGGTGATTTGTTTGTTTCTGTGGATATTCAATATGCTGCAAAAAACCACTCCTATCTAAAAAATCTCGCCAGCACTATTTATTTATTTATTTAACATACACCATTCAACAGTATTACACCAATTACTGAATGGGATCCATACAGATTTTTAATAATATAAATTATGGTAATACAACAATAAGATTGGATACGCTATAAATACAATAAATATATGAATAGTTACATGATTACTGTGAATACTACAAATACTAAGAATATACAAAAAAGAAAGTACAGAGAATACAGAAGCAATAATCGACACACACATTATAGCTTTAGGTTTTTTATTGAGGCTACACTGCAGTTGAACAGATCAATCTTGTTTTGAACTGAGTTATAATTGCTGCACATTTGATGGAGAGGTGAAAATTTCATAACATTAATACGAGGTGTTGGGAGATTGAAGGTGAGAGGTTGTCGTAAAGATGTATGAGGGATGCAGAAGTTTAGTTGGCTAAGAATATCCTCACTGTCAATGTCACTTGTAACTAATTTACGCAAGAAGACCAGTTGGGTAATAATGCGGCGACTTTCAAGCGATTCAAATGAGTGTCTTGAAAGTAGCTCTTCATGTGAAAATCCAACTGTTGGATATAGATTATCCTCCTTGTAGCTAAGATATTTTAGGAAACGCCTCTGGACTCTCTCTGTGTTTTGCACATGTACATTGTAGTGGGGACACCATATGATGGAGGCATATTCAAGTCGAGGTCTGACGAGAGTATAGTATAATAATTTAATGGTACTTAGATTATTAAGTTCACGAGTGTTTCTTATCACAAACCCAAGAGATCTGAAGGAGTTTGCTACCATGTCATTTATGTGATCAGAAAATGATAGGCTAGGATCAAAAATCACACCAAGGTCGCGGATAGTGTTGGGTCTCTGCAGAGAGAGGTCCTCAATGACATAGTCATATTTTATGACGTTATGTTTCAAGGAAAAGGACCTAACATTACATTTAGAGGGATTTAGAGGAAGATTGTTCAATGTACACCAGGTGTTAACTTTGTTTAATGCTAGTTGTAGCTTATTACAATCATCAGAAGACTTTATGGTAGTGTATATTTTCATATCATCCGCGTAAAGTAAACAATTTGCTTCCATATCATTTATAATATTATTAATATATATATATATATATTAAATAATAATGGTCCTAATATGGATCCTTGCGGGACCCCAGAAGTTATAGATATCTCAGTAGATTGTTGACCACAACATTGTACAAATTGTTTTTTACCTTCAAGATAAGATTGAAAGAAATATATCATATTTTTTGACAGGCCAAGATTGTCTAATTTATTTATTTATGATATTGCATATACAGTTATTTCCATTTTCATTCTGGAAACGGTATGTTTAATTCATAAACATAAAAGTAATATAAGTGAAAATTCTCCCCGTTACATTACTCGTCAAAACAATAATCTTACTATGCCAATTCCGAGTTCCTCCCTGGTCAAAGACTCTATTATTTACAATGGTTATAAGATGTATAATCACCTACCCAATGATGTTAAAGATATTAATTCGTATATTCATTTCAGGAAGGCAGTAAAAAGTAAACTTGTTGTAAAGCCTTATTATAATTTAAGAGAATTTTTTGAGGACACACTGTAATATGTTCAAAAGTGCACATTAATTTTGGTCTGTAAATTGTTGTTATTTGACTAGTTTTTGTATTGTTTTTACACTTACACATTTATGTTCTTTACGTAGTTTATTTATATTTCTCTATTTTATATATCTTTATACAGCACTTTGTCAACAAGAAATGTTCTTCTGGACAATAAAGTATATTTGATTTGATTTGATATAATAATTTTGTCGATTGGTGCAGATCGAAGAAGGTAGAACACAACGTCAGTGAATACATTTTTTGGCGTATCTAGAAGGAAAATTAAAAATATGAAAATCTTCAAGTTTGTGGCCGAAATTTTCTATGGTAAAATCAAGTCTGCTCATTAAAAATGGTGTCGATATAAGCTAGTACCACAGGGTAACAGCATTCCTAAAGCGGAAAAATGAAGGGTATCCTAAAAAATTTATTGGGAACATTGAAGAAATGAACAAAGCTCTGCTCATCCAAATTTCAAGTACTAAAACAAAAATTCATTGCAGTTTCTGGCTTAGAGCTACGTGTAAATACTCTGCAGTATGTCCGGCTGCTGTCAGCCACTGCAGTTTCTTCCTACAATACTCGAATAGGAAATCCACTATCCAACCAATGGAATAAACACGTTTTGAAAAATGTCCCCTGACATCGTTGAATTTCTTGAACTATCGGATCCAAAGCAATTTATAAATTACTGTTTTCATAAATCGCCCGTTACTATGCCCTTACGGAAAGTACAGTGGTTGGAAGTCGATGACAGTAACTGAGGGTTACATCGACGAGTTCATTAGTCATAAAAATACTATTGCTCATATAAATCTGTCAACTGCGGACCCTAACACCGTACCAAATTTTGAAACCTCTAACTTCGCTGCAAGAATTAACTTGCAGAAGTAAAATTGATAATTCAAGCAGTGCAAATGCGTTAAGAAGCTTTTTAACTTCTCAAGGCATTAACATTAGCAATTGTTCTAGCTGTAGTATTCACATTTAAGTTATTCATACATAATTGTTTGTTATCGATAATAAAAGTACTTAGTACTTCTGAAAATTTATTATTATCACTTTTACACATTCTTTAACAGTAATGCTAAAAACTCTTTTAACAGGGCGTGTGCATTGTATGAAGTTTATATTCATTTTTAATGTTTTTATTCACATTTCTAGATTGGTACCTGTGTCGGATAGGATCATATACCTATTGACATAGGTATATGGATGGGATGCAAATAATTTTTTGAAACCATTGAATATTAAAAATAGACCACTAATTATAGGTTGGATTTCCAACCTGTAAATATCAGTATATTTTGAAAAATCAATGATTTATAAATATTATATGCATCCTATCCGAGAGTTCATTAATTTTATCAATCTAGAAATGCGAATAAAAACATTAAAAAATTGAGTATAAATTTACAAAAATGTAATATTTGAGGTTATGTTAGTCATACAACGCTTCCTCATAAGTCAATTTTTAATACTGACGTCTGTCACTAAAAACATCATTTATAATGACAGTTGTACAAATTTTTTTTTTCAATATTGAAACAAAATTAAAATACTAACTGGTCTGTGTACGTTTTAGTTTACAATACAAAGCTTTGTCATTGGTACACACCGAACCCATTATGACATCACTGTGGCCATTCATATATTTAGACAGCGAGAGCACTTCTAGATCCACACCTAACATTAAGGGCCTCTGAAGAAATGGCGTCAATAAAGTATTATCAGTTACTACTAGGAGATTTTTCTCTTTTGCTATGCTCACTGTCCAACACAAATCTATCACCTTCAGTTTTGGATTGGTTGGAGTTTCTGTCCATATTAGCTAAAAATATAATATGCACACACCGGTAAATTTAAAGAAATGGAGGTAAATTGGCATCTTTTTTACATATTTATTTTTCTGTAACTTTGAAGGTCAGGATAGCCATTAATTTCTTACTACAGTCTTTGTTTATTTTGCCCTATTGTTCAAGTTAGTCATTCCATTAGTTGTTTAAAATTGCTTTGACGGGTGGTGGAGAAAGAGGCGGAAAAAACCTTGATATAGAAATAGGCCGAATGTGGTGTGTTTCATCTACAGTAATACCAATAGTAATCATGGCCATTCGAACTGTCACAAACAAACTGGAGAAATACTTAAATAAGATACCAGGTCAAAACTATAAAACCAATTTGCAGAAAAGTGTGCTCCTAGGAACAGCATATATTATCCGTAGGGTATTAAATGCAAAGGGTTACTGAAACAAATAAATATGAAGTGGGATATATTTAAGGAGCAGGGTATGCTTCCGATCTACCCCAAAGAAATCAGTTAACAAAGACAACTGTGATTAAAGACGCACATAATAATAATAATATCTTTATTTTCATTGGACCCTATTAAAGGTATAGAATAGTCATAAAACATTGTAAGATATAGTAAAAACACGTAACTCTAGACAAAATCATGGATACAGACAAAATAAATAAGGACAAGAATTGCTAATATAAACTAAGTACACTCCTGAAAACTAGTACAACTTAGACAGTTTGTGTTGGGGAATCGTCATATTTTGACTGATCCTTCAGTCATGATCAGTAAAGTTATCCCTGAGAATATAATTGTCATGAGACTTTACATAGGACATGAGTATGTAAATAAGGGATGTATGTTATTATTAACATCTCAAGTTCTTTATTAAATAGAGTTATGCAGAAATGATGTACATTTTTAATGGTCGCAAGGTTGCAAACATTCCTAAGTAGGCATCAAAGAAATTGGTTTGGAGTCGTATAGGTAAAAAAGAACCCAGAACTCCAGAGACATCATTGAGTAGCACGACTAGCCTTTGCTCGAGAATACCAAAGTTGGAACAATGATCAGTGGAGTCAAGTTTTGTTCACGCTTAAATTCGATTGATGTATCGGCGTCCCCAAGAACAAAATGAACAATTCAATATTACTCCTACTGTCTGGAGTATAACATTTGTCAGGTAAAACATGTTTTACCTCTTTCTTAAATTCTATGTCATTATGAGATTTATATTTATTGGACAGTTTGTTAAAAGCTTTAAGGTATTTAGGATATCGTTCATAAATTGAAGTTTTGTGGTAAGGTATCTTAATATGCCAGTGCTATGTGCATTGTAAGGATTATCTTGATTTAGTAGAGGGAAATTTTGTTTCTTAGCATATATATAACAACAGATTTAAGATAAAGTTAGATGGCAGTGGTAACATTCCCAAATTTTTAAAATGGGCTCGACAGCTGACTCGTGCATTTACGTCAACCATTTATCGGATTGCTTTCTTTTGTAGTATAAATACCCTTGAACTTTCACTGCAGTATCCCCAAGCAATTATCCCTAATGAAATTGAATGGAAGTGTGCATTGTAGTACATTTTGAGTAATTCTGAATTGACTTTGTATCGTATTTGACTTGCATAGCAGATTGGTGCAATTTTCTTACATAACTTATCCATGTGGATAGCTACAATCCTCAGATAAATGTATGCCCAAGAATCTTGTACTAGTAACCTGTTTAAATGAACCCTTATTAGATCTTATTAATAAACTTTTATCGACGTTGTTATGTTAAATGAAATGAATAAAGACTGATTTATCATTATTGAATACCAATTTATTGTCAACTAATAGTGTATGGGCATCTGATAGTTGTTATTTGTGTAGGTGATAGTATTAGTTAGGTTTTTGCTGGTACCAAGTAGTGACATCATCTGCAATCATTACAAGATTCGAATATTTTAGATCATTAACATAAATTACGAATAGTAACGGAGCCAACACTGATCCTTGAGGAACACCCACATCGGCTTGCAGAAGGGAGGATCTTATGTTATGAATATCAACAAACAGACCTTCCCTTTAGGTAGCTCTCAATCCAGTTTAGATTTCTGTCTCTTAAACCATATTTTCAGTTTTATTAATTAGTTCCATATGGCATACAAGAAAACACCAATAGGTTTTTCACTGGCATATAGATGTAAATAAAGTAGATTTAAAAACTGATTTGTCATGTATGGCAGATAACCCTTTGCGGAAATCAAACTAATTAGGGTTAAAAAGTATAAATTTGTTAAAGAATGAAACTATTATTAGAAATAGCCTTTTCAAATGTTTTTGAAAATATGCTAACGAGAGTAATAGGCCTATAATTAATGTCATATCTATTACCAGATTTGGCATATGTTTAGGGAGACATACAGAGTGGTGGTGATTGATGATGTCACTTTAACTGCAGATAGGAATGTCTGCAAGATCATAATCCGATATGTTAACACCTTTTGCCTAACATATCGGACAAAATTTCCCCTTAATTCAAGACACTCCACGTTGTCCTGCATGTTCCCCAGACTTGAATGCAATTGAACATGTATAGGATATATGCTAGACAGATGACATGTCAAAAATTCCTGCCGTTCGTTCAAAACATGCTTTTATTGAAATATGGGGGAATTTACGTCAAGAAATGATCAATAATGTCACCATAAGTATGGGAAGAAGGGCGACTGCAGTCATAAGGGCTCGTGGGGGACACATACGTTGCAAAAATAATCCTTGTAATTTTGTTTGATCATTAAATGTTTAAAACAAGTCAAAATGTACGTTTTTTTTATTATGTTCTTTAAACAGGCTTCAAAATGACATGTGCTTTGCACAAGAAACTGCAATTAGTTATACCTGTACGTTAACTTTACATTTTAGGAGATTTCGTTCAAATATTTAAGGAGAAAAAAAAATATGTAGAAAAAGATGCCAATTAATATCCGTTCCTCTATATTTACCGGTATGTGTATTACACATAAAATCAAGAATAACTGTATTTACTTACTTTAGTCTGTGGTGTAATAGCACACTCTACATCATTCATATGAGAGAAATCCAGATATGAAGTAGTAATATTATATTTCCGTAGAATATCACCTAAAAGTAGTGACGTGGCACTACAAATATCATCGCAACATATAATATTATCTCCGGGTCTCAACAATCCTAATACCGCTGAAATCGCACTTATTCCTGATGCAAAGCACAAACCATATTTTGCTTTGCTCAGAACAGCTAAAAGATTTTCTAGGACGGACCTCGTCGCATTTCCCATTCTACCATGACCACATTTCTATGAAAAGAAAATACCGTCATCATCACTTTAAAACATATATGAACGTTGACGTTCTTAGGTATGACAACGAAAAACTGTACTTGTACTAAATAAAAATAATTTGAATGGTTATTTTACCGCTAACGTTTCACTTCCCGTCTCTTTATAAAAACTAGATTGCACTATGGGAGTTGACAAGTCCTTACATTCTTTCTTGTCTATTTCTTTTGTTTGATGTACACAAATTGTTTCAAAGGACTTTGGAAACGGAAGGTAACCTGCTTGTTCACCCATTTGACAATATCAGATTACTAGAATTTTTGAGATGCAGGAATTTTATTTTATTCAGAGTTAAACATTTTTGATTTATGTCAAAAGTCATTTTTAACAGGCTGTCTCCTATATTTTCTAAAAAAAAAATATCAACATGATTGTAAATTTTGTTGAAAGAGCAGTGTTTATTTTTTCAAATTGGAAATTGCGGTTCACCCATAAAATACTCGTGGTAAAGCCTTATTATAATTTAAAAGAATTTTTTGACGACACATCAGTGTAATGTGTTCAAACATACATTTTTATTTTTTTCTGTAAATTGGTGTTTTCGGGCTAATTGAATAGTTTTTTCTTGTTTTTACTCTTATATTGTTATCTAATTTTAATTACATGTTTAATTATCTTTTTCTTTTATATCTCTCTTCATACAGCACTTTGTCAACAAGAAATGTTCTTCTAGACAATAAAGTACATTTGATTTGATAATAATAATAATAATAAGCTTTATTCAATAAAAAACATACAAGTCATAGAATACGTCAATAAAAGATAAAAAGATGCTGTGTACTTTGCTCAGTTACACTACATAATGTAAAGACACTTTAAAAAATCTTAAATCTAATAATTTAACATACAGGAATAAAAGACGGAAAAAGCTAACCATCACACATTACAAAATTAAAATTCAGAGTCAGAGAAATACTCGTCCACCTTATAATAACATTTTTTAACTAGAATGTTTAAATTTTTTTTAAATTTGCATAAAGGCAACTTTCTCAGTATCTCTGGTACATGGTTGTAGACCTTAATTATTGAGGTTGTTACACCTTTCTGTACTTGTGTGAGATTTGTACAGTATGGGACTAGTAAATCTTTATGTCGGGTTTCATAAGGATGTGTTTGTTCGTATTCTTCAAAAAATGTATAGTTTTTCTTATAAAAAACTGCACACTCAAAGATGTAGTGTGACGTCAATGTAAGTATATTATTTTCTTTAAAATACAATTTACAGGAATCTGTCTTTTTTAGATTAAATATGTTGCGAATACATCTTTTTTGCAAAACTTGTATTCTATTAGCGTCCACTGAGTTTCCCCAAAAAATAATTCCATATTTTACAATTGAATGGAAATAGGAATGATATACATTTAAACACATGTCAATGCTAACGTTATTTCTTAGGGTACGAACTTGGTAGCACAAAGAACTTAGTTTTCGAGCTAATTTTTTAATGTGTTCCTTCCAAGTTAATCTAGGGTCTAGATGTAGGCCAAGGAATTTTACTGTTTTCACGTCTCTTAATACCATCTTATTAACCTCTATATTGATGTCCTCTTCCACTAGATACGATGAGTGAAACTGCATAATTTCAGTTTTTTCCAAATTCAAGGTGAGTAAATTTTTATCATACCAGTCACTTAATATGTTGACAGAGTGTAATATTTTAGTTTTCAGGTCCTCAATATTTTTTGCAGATATGATAGCAGAGTTATCATCAGCAAATGCTATTACTGTTTCTGGAAGGATGTCAGGTAAGTCATTTACATAAATTATGAATAACAGCGGCCCCAATACTGAGCCCTGAGGTACACCTCGATGCACAGATCTCCATTCAGAACTAAGCTTTTGACCATTTGATTCAACAGCTTCAACTTTTTGCTGCCTGTCACTTAAATAAGATTTTATAAGATTGTAAGCTGTACCTCTTACACCTAGCCTCTCTAATTTAACTAATAATCGGCTGTGGTCTATAGCATCAAATGCCTTTGACAAATCTAAAAAAATTCCCTCGGTTTTGTTTTTTTCACTAAGCGATTTTAAGATTTTATCTATTGCCTGAAAAACAGCTCGTTCTGTTGATCGTTCTCTTAAGTAGACATTTTGATTTAATGAAAATAATTTGTATTTGTTGAAAAATGCAATAATCCTTTTTGCTAATAGCTTCTCAAAAATTTTCGAAATGTTGTTTAAGATCGCAATTGGTCTATAGTTTTTTATTTCGCTTTTTTGTCCTTTTTTGAATATTGGCCTAATGATAGATCTTTTAAGTCTTTCAGGAAATACATGATTTTCTAGCATTAAATTGGCTATGTGCATTAGAGGTGCGGCAATGTATATTTTTAGAGACTTCAAAAGCTTTATAGGTATGTTGTCTTCTCCTACAGCATTACTATTTTTTAGATTGCTTATTATTTCTATGATTTCAGACTCACACGTTTCCGATAAAAATATAGAATCCATTAACGTCCCAATGTCAACATGCATATTAGTTTTATCTTTTTTACAAATGTTTATATAATAGTCATTGATTCTATTCAAAGCTTAATTGTATGTTAGTTTCCCGTTCATTTTTAATGCCATTAATATTAAAATTTTCTATTCTCTTGTTTTTGTTTATTATATTATTTATAATTTTCCAGCTACTTTTGTTTTTATTTGAAGATTTTTTTATAAAGTTGTCATTTTGCATAATTTTAGCTTTTCTTATAACTCTTTTTAATGTGTTTGCGTATTTGTAATAATATTCTTTTGTCACAAATCCTTCTTTATATTGACCATATAAGAATTTTTTGTGTTCGCATGAAGTCCTTATTCCTATGGTTACCCACGGCTTTTTTTTGCATTTAGTATCGAGTATTCTTACTGGAAAATATTTGTCTTGTAAATATTGTAGAAAATTTAGTAAATTATTATATGCTCTATTGACATCATGACAGTTGTAGATTTCATGCCATTCATAATTTTTTACTTCATTTATACAATTTCCTATGTTTTCCTCGGAAAAAAATCGTTTTTTGTATTTAAACTCCGTATGAGTGTTTATCTCAGAATCATAGTCTACTGTGATAGTTTGAGCTAGGTGGTCTGACAGAGAATTTGAAACATTTGTTGCATGCAATAAATTTACTTTGTTATTTATTATTATATTGTCAATAAGAGAATTTTCCCTGGTGGGATCAGTAATTGTAAAATTATAGTCAAAGTTTTTTATTAAATCAGTAAATTTATTTGCATTTGGACTTAAATCTAAAAGATTGATGTTAAAATCTCCGCAAATGAAAACTTTATATTTTTGTTTACTTACTAAAAAATCTAATATGCTTTCCATTATGTTTAAAAAATTTTCAATATCACCTGATGGGGATCTGTACACCGAGATAATGATTATACCTAGTTCTTCCACCAGAGTTGCTGAGCATTCACAATCTAATTACTGACTTTTTTGTTTTAGAATATCCAGTTCTACAAACTTGTATTCTTTTTTGATGAAAATGCAGGATCCACCATGACTCAGCTGGGATCTTGAGTAGCATGTCGCATTTGTATAACCTTCAATATGAATAGATTTAAATTCTTCAGATTTAAGCCAATGTTCTGTAAAGATAATAGCATCATATGGGACTTCATTTATTTCCAAAAATGTTTCAACTTCTAATACTTTATTTCGTAAACTTTGAATGTTTTGATGTAATATGTTTATATTTCTTTTTGGTGTAATTTTGACCTCATCTCCTATAATTATATTAGGGATAAATTTATTTCCTACATAGGTTATCGAGTCAGAGACGATGGGGGATCCTTTTGAAAATTTTTTAATCTATTTGGATCATAAGGTCGAACAATAGTCTTTTTTGGCCATATTATCATCCACTTTACACTTGTTTTTTGAAAAAATAACAAGAAGTGTTTGTAACTAATAAGCAGAGATAGGGAATTTCATCTCGGCAGAGAAGGCTCTCATATAGGCATAATATTATATTGCAAACATTTACTGAAACAATCAGAATAACGACGAAGTGGTGACATTTATTATTGTATTTTTGGTAATAAATTTAACTTGAAGTGGTAATAGTTCTTATAGAAACATGTAAAATATATCTAACAAATAAAAAGACAATTTTAAATTACACACTTGCCTGTTGTGTTTAATATGTGGCATGTGTATTTTGTTTATTTTCATAATAATTAAATATGAAAACCCAACAACTGCTGGCAAAACATTTTTCCCAATAAAATAAACCATTTTTATATAATATTAAATTATACATAAATAAACAAAGTTAAAGATTAATGGCATAAAACTGCCATATATACCGTGTGCAACACGTGATAAAGTGAATTTTATTTCATTTTAAAGTATTAATACGTATAACCTACCTTTATCGGAACTCTACAATATCAAATTCCAGTGTGCGAAGGTACTTTTATATTTTTTACTTATGCGGTTTTATCTCTTTTAATTATACAATGCCGCCGAAATTGTGAAAAATTTCAAAATCGCTTTTTACCTAGGCTGTAGCAATTATTGGCATCTACGTCAACATTTAATAAAGGGAAAGGGACCATTCCAGATTGCAGTTTGCAAACAGTAGTATAAATCTAGCCATATGATGATGAATAAGATTTTTCAATTAACATACCTTTAATGCTCGTTTTGAACTGTTTTTGATTTAAAGACTTGTATTGGTTAGGTAATTTATTATATACTTTAATAATAATAATAATAATAATAATTTTGGACTATCTTCAAACAAGCTGGTACGGTGACGAGGAATCTACAGGGTCTGGTTATTTCTCCTATTATATGAGTGGAAAACATTTAAGTTATTTAACTCCTTCAGATTAGATTTGGCATACAATAAAAGATGCATTATAATTATTGATGGTAGCGTTAGAATTTGCAGAGCTTTAAAATAATTCCTACAACTAGCCCTATATCCGATACCAGCTAAGTATCTAATGGCCCTTTTCTGTAGTGTAAATACCCTTTGACTCACCACAATGCCCCCACGCAATTATACCGTACGATATGATTGAGTGAAGTTGTGCATAATAGTACATCTTTAAAGATTCAATATCGACTATATGAGATAGTTGCTTTATGCAGTAACAAGTAGTAGCGATTTTCTTGCAGACAAAGTCAATATGTGTTCTCCAGCTGCAATCCTCGGATATAGTCCTAAAAATTTAGTAGACTCAACTTGTCGCAGGGAGCCACATTTTGATTTAATTAGAATACTTTCATTGTAATTGGTATTAGAGTGATTGAATCTAATGCATACAGATTTTTTACTATTTAGTAACAACTTATTATTCGAGAACCAAGACTGTATATGTTGCAGTTGGATGTTACAAGAATTAATAGTATTACTTAAAGTATTTTCACTACAGAATATGGATGTCATCAGCAAACATAAGGATGTTTGAGAATTTTAGATCATTTACATAAATTAGGAACAGCTATGGTCCCAAAATTGACCCTCGTGGAACCCAAATGGTTGTGGGTAGTATATCAGATTTGAAATTATTTACCTCGACAAACTGCGTCCTATCCTTTAGGTAGCTTTTAAACCATTCCAAGGCTTGACCGCGTATGCCATACTTTACCATTTTATTTAGAAGAGTCTTGTGACATGCTAGGTCAAATGCCTTACTAAGTAAGATCCAAGAAAATTCCAACATTTTTTCGATTGTCCATATTTTCATACATAAAAATTTATTTATAGCACCGATGGTGGAGAGACCCTGCCGGAAGCCAAACTGGTTTACATCGAATAGCCGGAAAATATCAAAAAAAATTTGTAATTCTAATGGCTATAACTTTTTTAAATCTTTTTGAAAAAGTAGTTAGGATCGCAATTGGTTTGTAGTTTTCAACATTGTTAACTTCACCTGATTTAAATAGTGGAACAATTTTGGCAATTTTTATGTATCTACAAGCCTAGCGTGAAATTATACGGAGTCCCGATTTCTCAGAATGGAGCAGATCTTTATTGTAGTAGTTGCAACAAAACAATTTCTTGGACATCTAAAGCAAATGTTAATAGACATATTTCCTCACAAAAGCATATTAGTGCTAGTGGCTCTACTGATAGTGATACTCAACGTGGTTTTAATTTAGATTTAGTGGAAGTGATGGTGGGATGTAACATACCGTGGTCAAAACTAGATAATCCACTTTTAGGCAATTTTTGGAAAAGTGTATTAGTGGCAAATATAACAATGTTCAGGTGCCGTCGGAAACGACACTCAAAAGAAAATATTTATTAGCGGAGTCTGATATTGTTAGACAAAAATTTTCTTCCGAGCTTACTGGGAAATACATCTGGGTTAGTATGGATGAAACCAAGAAAGCTTGTTGTGAGAAGGTAGCAAATGTTTTAATGGGTGCATTGGAGGAAAATTGTTCAGTGCGTGGACACTTGATCGCCTCTAAAGATGTAGAAACGACAAATTGTCGCATTATAGTGAAGGCAGTAAATTTAAGTCTACAAGAGTTATGGGGTGATAAATATATAGAAAATAAGGACAAGGTTTTATTAAATGAATTTTTAGACTGTGATGTGTCAGTAATTACTGAAAATTAATATTTTATCTTGAGCTTAAGGTGTTTTAATATCAATAGATAATTTATTGAATGTATACATTTTATTTTGACAATTTGTTTCTTACTGTGTTTTATCAATGTATTTGACTTGTGTATAACGTTTCTTGTTTTAGCACCAATAAATATTATTATTATTATTTCTTATTAATGGAGTGAATTATATGAAAGCTGCAGGATGAATTCTAAAGGAAACATATCGCAATATGCTACATGTAACATGTCTAGCACATGGACTCCATAGAATTGCTGAAACTATCATAGGGTGGAACGCTAATGTTGATAACTTGATATCTAGTTATTGTTTAAATGTTATTTGTGGCATTATCTTTTTTTTTTTTTCTCCTAATACTTTGGGACTCCCTGCACCATGTATTTTTTTTTTAGCAGTTCTCGGGTAATTACGAAATATCACAATTAATCAGTATGTTACTGGTAAATAACCTGTACGCCTGTGACTTTTACGTCAAAGGATCAGTTAGAGGTTGCTTTTAAAAAAAATAAATAACACAAATAAGTATAAAAACTTGAAATTAAATATTTCGCCGTTTCGGAAATCTAATCTGTTTCCTTTTTCAAGCCTTTTTTGAAAAATCTCTTTTGCTGGGTATGATAAATACACAGCTCTAAGAATGTTTGTTATATTCAATATCCATAGATACTTGCAATTTACATAGAACTGTTGATAGTTAACATTGTATAAAAATTTAAAAAACTGTTAAACTAACACTGACAAGAATGCACCTCTCAAAACAATCACCTCTTCTAAAAAAAAACATAAGCCCTGGTTCACTGATAAGCTTAGGATTATTAGAAAACTGAAGGTAAAGTCATGGTTAAGATACAAATAATTCAAAGTACCGGAACATAGACCTTAACATCGTCTTCAGAAAAATGCAAAATCATACTGTAAGATTCATAACTGATGTCCCAAATTTTATCATATAACTCGCTATTTAAAAGACGTACAAATACTTAAACGTGAGGATTGCCGTTTATTTCACACAGTCATATTTGTAAACAATATTATACTTTATAAAACTCCTAAATACCTATTTGCTAAAATAGAAAAAAAAAAGTGTTGTTCATGAAAGAGAATTAAGACAAACTTGCATATCACTCTCAATTCCTCGACAGTGCTGCATTCTGCAAATCATTTACTTTTCTGGCCTCTTACTGCTACAATAACCTACTTAGCAGTATTAATCCCGCTAAATTGAAACCTATCTTAAAGTCCCTACTCTTAAATGAGGAACTTTCATTCCCAAATCACCAATTGTTTTAACGATTGCGGACCCACTGTGTGCTGCACTCTATTTTAATCTTATTTCATGTATGCTTTGTGATAATTTTGTCTTATTTATTTTGTGCTATTACTTACCTTTTGTATTTGCATTTTTACAAATTATTTGTTGTATTATTTGACTTGTCAAAGCACCACGGTGCATTTTATGACCAATAAAATCTATATATCTATTTTAGGGTTAGGTTTAATATCATTGTATCTGTATCAAATTCTTTTGTGTAAATGTATTTACATTTTGGACAATAAACTATTATTATTATTACAAATTCCCGATCTCTGCTAATAAGAACTGAATTTCAACAACGAATATCTCCCATTCCGTACAGTAAAAAAATCTGGAATTTCACCACTCCATCCGTAGAATATATAAGAATACCTACGTAAAATTGGATTTCACAAGAAACTCGTCTAATAATAAAGCCCCTACCTTAATATATGCAACCTTCAAGAAAACTGTTAAATGATTTGTATCGACTATAAATATATTTTTTTAAATACAAAATAGTCTAATTTTTCCTTCTTCGATTACCCCAATGACTAGTCTAGAATTATCACATGAAATTAAGAACATCTGGTCTGAGTTAAATTTACTACAGTTACAAAAAAAATGTGTGTAATATGAATTATTTTGATCTGAAAGGTGGGGTGGGGCGGGGTTAGCAAAAAAAAGAAGGCATTGAATCGCATTTTTTGTAAAAATATTGTATATATATATTTATAATAAATACAGATTCCTGATAGGATCTAAAATTGTTGCCACTAAGGCAATATATGGAATGAAATCCTTAAAATAGAGATTTTAAATTTATTTGCATATGTCCCTCGTGGTAAGGCCGTGCTGTGACAACAATCTCACTCCTAGTCTATATATTCAGTGTACAAGGTGCCTTGCTATTAAAAAAATAATTCCATAATATATTTTCAAAACGATAATTAATACTGTTGTACCAATTCTTTATTTTCAATTCTTGATCTTTTGAAAGGCATGTTCCAAATCGACCACCAAGTCTTCGACATCTTCGATTCCTACTGACAATCGTATTAAACTGTCGGTGATTCCTAAAGTTTTTCTCAATTCTGGAGGCACTGAAGCATGAGTCATAACTGACCTGAAAATACGAACAAATGCTACACACGATCTTGATGATTACTTATGTTAAAATTTGGAATTATATGTATTTATGTCTGTAAGTGTATCAGTATGTTTTATTAATTTTATCGTTAGTTATATTTGTTAATGTATTGACGTGCATATTACACCTGTATATTGTTCTTTTGTATCGTATGTGTTTCTCATTATTGTTAAATTAGCTATATGCTAAATAAAGAGATTTATTATATACTTACGGTAATTCAGCCAAACTCTCATAACCTCCTAAACTTTCAGCAAGTGTAAACACTTTGAGAGATTGCAGGAATACTGTGGACTCCTTAATACCGCTGTCCTTTAAATAAAAAGAAAATATGCCGCTATGTCCGCTGGTTTGCTTTTTGTACAACTCATGTTGAGGATGGGACTTCAAACCTGAAATTTTTACAGATTATATGATCACAGTGTCTTGTATGATGCATTTCTTGGTTCTACCTGGATGTAAGACTTTTTCCACTTTAGGATGTGCTTCTAAATATCTAGCCACTATGATTGCGTTTTGCTGATGTTTTTCCATACGAAGTGCTAACGTCTTAAGACTTCTAATTACTTGATAACAGTCAAAGGGTGATGGTACAATCCCCATTGCTGAAAACAGAGTTTCGCCTTTACGATCATTTCTCAAAATGTGGTTTTGACTTAATGGTATAAATATTTAATGAAAACAGTACCACATAAATACTGTTAACAATATATGGAAGGCCAATAGTTTATGCTTTTACGGTAGAGCTTTCTGAAACATTTTACTATTTGCTGCACTTGGCGAAATGTTAAGAACAAATCAAATTTATATATTACTTATTCTCATTTCAATTATAATTTATTTAATAAATATACCCTATAAGATATTTTCTATTCTATTTCTTTTTCTGCTTTAATCTGAAACTTCTACGAAGGGTGTTCGAAAAGTTCGAGGCATATGAAGTTTAAATCAATAAATTCTTTTTTACATTACTTTACTCTAAATCTTGTGTCTCTTGTACAAAGGTGAAATGTCACAAAAGGCCGCTAACCATTTTTTAAAAATTTTATATTCAAGTAATTTATAAAATTTAATTGGACCTGTATTTTTTTATTTTACATTCCAAATTCATTTTAATAGTTAAATTAATTATTTATGTTACGAAATTTTGAATTGGCGCCTATGGTGACGTCAGATGTGAGATCATGCGCAGTTAACAAATAGAGGAATAATCAACGGGCGTCGTACGTTTACTGTTACAGCACAGAGTAATGTGGTTATAGTATCGACGTGAGTCATTGTCATATTAATTGTCTTCAAACTATTATTGTTCTTGTTAATAGGATTTAACTTGATTAAAATATGAAGTACACTGTAAGCTAAAGTAAGTATGTAAATGATTCTCTATTAATAATATACTGTTGCAGATATGTTTTAAAATAGAAAATAAAGTTTAAAATTTTTAGGTTATAATTTACTGAAAAATCAACACAATGTAAACAACAAATACGCAACAAATCTACCGAGCATTACCGCCAACATGATAGAGAAAACATGAAAATCTCTAAAATTGAATTCTCATTACATACGTCATCATTTACTGCCTTGTTATTTTGAAAACCAATTTTTACTTGTATGTGATTATTAGCACTTTCTTTAATATGATATTTGAAATATATATTTAGTATATTTTTTGATGGTATAATAATATTTTATAAATTTTGTTGAAGGAAACGACCCTATTGCTTAGTTATTGTTTGGTAGCTCATCAAAGTCTACACTGCTTTTTGAAAAATGGAAAACAATGCATATAAAGCAATTACGTAAAGAAGGGTACAACTGATATTAAAATTGACATGGATATTTATTTAAGGAATTTACATTTTCGTTGTCGATAGTAAAAAGATGGATAACTCTAGTAAGATAGTTATATCACGAGAGGTGCCACATCTATTAGCGAATCGATAAACTTGAAACGTGAGAGAGAGAGAGAGAGAGTAGGGAAAGATTTGGCAACGCTGCATATAGATTCTGATGCCAGCTGATCGACTCGTCACTAATGTCAATATATTTTTACCTCTTTTAATAAATTAATGAAAAAATATATTATTAAACATACAATAAATAAAATCGGAATGAAAATTTGTAAATTTTTTATTTCTTATATGATACTGTATTTAAAATAAACGCAAAGTACTTTCAAATATCCGCACCAAGAATTAGAAATAGTATAATGTTGCCACATCTACTGCTCATTTCCACCATTCATTCAATTTTCGGGTAACTGCCATTACGTTATCTTACGGTGAGTCATCTCGATATTTATACACGTGCTTCGTTAGGAATTAATTTAAATTTGCCTCGTTTTTGAGATCATTTTTAAATAAGTTTCAGTCGTAAGATGAAAAATAGTGTCACGACATCAATTTATTTCGCATGGCGTCCATGCAATCTTAAATGTCGATAAAAACTTCGAACTTTGAACGAATGAATCTCAGAAACGGAACGGTAAATGGAGTTCGTATTTTACCAGAATGTTTACTGATATGGGAATTAAAGTTGCAGCAAGTATCGTGACTCTTGAATAACGTTAATTACGATGTAACTACCTTAAATACAATGGAACATAACAGAATACCTTTATTAATCCAAATGATCATAAATGACATGACAGGACAAGTTAAAAAACAAAGTAGCAGATAATATCGTGATATTAAAAGTCATCACCTGAGCTTATGTAATGTATGTCAATTATTTTTTGGCTGTCAAAATATAACAAGCAGTCCTGTTAAAGTTCTCTTTCTTATCTAATCTTAAAAGCAGTTTTTGAATCATTTCAATTATAGTTTTCGCCACAGAGCACCAAACTTACATACAATATTAACAAAGAATTGCCGAGGAATGTACAAACATAACACGATTAATGCTGCAGAATGCTATTCGTAGCATGACGAGTCATGTAAACTTCTACATTGAACATGGTGTGGGACAATTTTAACAGTGTATTTAAATGCTCTTTATTGTAAATAAATACAAACGTTAACAGTGTTTTCGTTCGTTTATTATTATTTTATCACTAGAATTAAAAACTTGTGCACATTATTGCAGATTATCAGTGTGGGACATAACTTGAAAAATGTTGGCATAATCTACAAAAGGATGACATCAGCTAACATAACAGCTTTTAATTTCATGACCGTCTTTGACCAAGATAATTATTGATATTACGGTACATTACACAATTTAACTGTATAGGACAATATTATACCCTCACACATACATACAAATATCAAATGGTATTTTTAAATAAATTCTCATTCATTATTCATTAACAAAAACCACAGAAATTAGATATGAATTAATACGATTTAGAAAATTCCCAGTTACACAATTATTGCATATAAACGCAACATGGGCTTTCCAATTCAGGGAATATTAATAGTTAGAATTTTATGTGACGTTACTTGTTGAACGGATTTTTTGTTGGGCTTAATTGATACGCTTGAATAATGGCTTGGAAGATACTCCTTGCAGTGGACGAATGTCAGGAGCAACAAATCAAGAAATTATTGGAAAATCTACGATATGTTGTTGAAAGTGAATAAGGTTGCCGTTTGATATTAAAGGATCTTATACAAATTTTATAAAAAATGGTTTATGGTGGAGTTGGCTGAAATTGCAGTATGTTGTAGATATTGGCCAGTTTTCGAGTTAAATTTACTTTCAGTGTAGCAATACTATACCATAATAAGATTAAGCATAATCGTGAATCTAAGTTTATCTCACCAAATATGGCATAAACTAATTAGAAGGATAGTAGAGCACTCCTTATTAAATGGTCACATAAAATCCATCCATTCCTTTTTCATGTTAAGATAGTTACATTGTGAGAGGTGCGACATCTGTTAACAAATCGATAAACTTGAGATGCGAGAGACAGTAGAGAAAGATTTGGCAAAGCCGCATATAGTTTCTGATGCCAGCTGATCGGCTCGTTACTTATGGCAGCCAGGCAAGTTTTCATTGTACTTTTACCACTGTGCCTTATGTAAATTTGATTATTTAAATGATTTGAAGATCGGTTACTTAACAATTTAAGAATGTCAAGTTGCGATGATTAACTGCGTTATAAAGGGATGGTTGAAATATACTGAATTTCATTATAAATATTTAAATTAAAAAAAAATACTGACTACACTTTATCGTAAACTTCTTGTCGGTGTAAAAAACGTCGGATTTTTGCACCGGCATTTTTTACACCGGCAAGAAGTTTGGGATAAACTATACATCGTATAATACAAAAGTATTCTTACTTTTCAATTCAATAAAAAAATGTATTAATTCATCAAAATACACTAAGTATATTTATTCACTATTCTACATATTAAGAGTCTATCTATATTATCTTTAGACAAAATTTAAAAAATGTTTTTACCCTTTATAACAAATTAATGGCAAAATATATTATTATACATATAATAAATAAAATCAGAATGAAAATTTGTAAGTCCTCCACTTTCTTATATGAAATTGCATTTAAAATAAACACAAAGTATTTTCAAATATCCATGCCAAGTAAATAGTGCGACGTTGAGACGTTTACTACTCCTGTCCTCCATTCAATAATTTCGATAATCTTCAGGTAGCTGCCATTACATTATTTTGCGGTGAATCATCTCGATATTTATGCACGTGCTTCGTCAGGAATTAATTTCCATTTGTCTCGTTTTTGATATCATTCTTGAATAAGGATCAGTCGTAAGAAGGAAAATAGTGTTACGACATCAATTTATTTCAAATGGCGTCCATAAGTGCATTGTTAAATGTCGATAAAAACTGCGAACTTTGAGCGAATAAATCTCGAAAACAGAATGGTAAATGGAGTTCATATTTTACCAGAATGTTTATTATGTATGAATAAAATTTGCAGCCAGTTTCATGACCTTCTTGAATAACGTGAATTGCGATATAACTACCTTAAGCCTCGAACTTTTCAAACACCCATTGTACCATCAAATTTATACTAATGTAAATTGTATAAAAATTAAAACTAATTTCATTAATTACTCAAATTGGCTTACCATTTTGCAAATATTTTAATTTCTCGTAAAGTTGCTCATCCGAGGTGGAAATAGAACCCATAATGACGTCTGAATGGCCATTCATGTACTTTGTAAGAGAATATAGGACCAAGTCGGCCCCTAAATCTAATGGCCTTTGAAGGTATGGTGTGACAAACGTATTGTCGACGACAAGGATAATTTTATGTTTTTTTGTGATTTCGGAAACTGCTTTTATGTCCACTACTTTTAATGTTGGGTTTGTTGGAGTTTCGATCCAAACGAGCTGAAAGATAGTTTAAGAAAAAAAAGTCCTCAACAATAAAATTGATAACCAATTAAAATTATTTAGGCTAAGAATAAAGCAAAACAAAATGGTTGTTGTGAGGGCTTCCATTGTCGTATAATTCCCATATCCTCTGAATCTCAAGTGAAGACTGCCAGCAAGTTAACTAAAGTCACTCAACACATCCACAGGGTTTACAACTGTAGATGTCAGAATCGTGTGCCCTAACGAGACGGAACAACCGCAGGATGACTATCTTTAGTAATAGATACACTGATATGGTTTTCAAATAATATAAAGGAACATTTTTTAAATGTTACACAACAAGAATACAGGGCGAGTCACTAGTGTGTAGACGGTCTATATCTCCTCAACCGCTTGAAATTTGATAAAACCTCAAATGGAACACCTAGGTAACATTTTTATATATACTTGACTCTTAATTCTCTGTCAAGGCATATATAATTTTTGGACTTACACTGTAGCATTGCCACATTATTCCTCTTTTTCCGACAGAATATGCATTTGCTGTGGTAAAAAAAAACGTATTTTTATAAATTTGACCATCGTTTCACTTTAAGTGTTAGTTAAGGACATGTACAAATGTCCAGGCCTCTCAAAATTGAAACAATTCTACATTCTACAGGGTATTCTTCACGGTGATCCACGAGTGACTCCCTATTTATATGGAAAACTAATAAAAAACAAAAATGACAAATTGGCAGACGAATTATTAGAAACACTTTAGAGTCAGCTATTCTCTAAATCTCTTACATTCTTAATAAACTATGATTACCCAACAGTCTCTAATTTTAACAACGAACCAGTCTGAAAGCAAGTTAATTATTTCTTGCTCATGACAGCATATAGATTTCATAGTGGATACATCTAACTCATGCTCCTTTTAAAAAAGCTACTCACGGTTGCAATCGATAGTAAATGTTCAAGAATATTTCGTCTAAAATTAGATGATAAATATGTCCAATTATGGCCAGATGTAGAGGAACAGCACACCATAGTACCTAGAAATGACTCAAGACATAGAAGTAGAATACCGGCAACATGATGAAGAAATTCAAGATGCTAGCTAAAGCAGAGGAATAGTAAAAGTTATATTGAGTCATTAGTTGATGCACGTTCTATGCATTAAGGAGGAGAGACTAATGCCAGTCTCGAAGATCGTCCACAATCATGTCAAGTAGTGACCATACCAATACCGAAGAACAAGTGAATCCTCTAATTAGACATGTGATGGACTTACAATCCTATGGACACTATGAGACCAAAATTTCTGATTATGGGTAAGTACATATTAAAACACATTCATTGAAGCACAGGGACAACTAGGAATTCCCATGTAAGAAGAGACAATGTCATCACAATTACCTAAATTCATCATCCATCCGATTCCCAGAACTTGTTCTTAGCCATACGTACCCAAAATGGCAAGATCGCACCTCTCTTCGAGCTCCACAGATCATCCCCTCTCTATCCAACAACAATTGTCGCTCTGTGTGCTGATTGTCAACTACCCAAATCCCTACCTTACCTGGATAAGCAGCATTGCCGGTATGTTTTTGACAGATGAAGCAGCCAGAAACCGGTAGCTGGCAAAAAACGAAAACTTAAGACGCGAAAAGCGCCAGAATAGAAATGCAGCAACAAGACAAGACCTGACAAAATTGTGTAAAACTCTCACACAGTCTGCATTTGCCAGGGGATTTGCGGTAGTGCAGGCCCATCCCTTACAAGGTTGACAGTGTTTTGATATGGACATAGAACAATTAGATTTACTCAACCCTTGTCATCAGAAGCTACGTTTAATACCAAACAGATGGTTAAAAACCTGACTCTTTAAAATGCCCACAGTACAAAGTGGCTATTCCCTCAGTTACAAACAGAATCAAAATGTAATATATGTAGAACTTTTACTTACCTTGGTATTGGATTTGATAGATTTTTCAAGGTTCTGAATATCAGTTAAATCGGTCAAGGTAACTTCAACACCGAACCTTGTGGCCACTTTGTTGAATAAGCGATTGGTGCCACCGTATATATCGTCGCCGACAATTATGCCGTCTCCACTTTGTAACAGGCCCAGTAAAGCTGAAGTGGCACCTAAGCCAGACGAAAACGTTAAACCATATAAACCGTTGTCCAATTTAGCAAGAATGTTTTCCAGAACTTCCCTGGTTGGATTTCCCGATCTTCCATATTCATATTTCTGGAATTGCAAATTAGTTGTTACATTTAATTAATTAGAGAGCTCTGGCTACCCCCAATATCTAACCCTAACCAGAGACTAGAAGCTACTCGTTTGGAACGTATTTGTGGTTATGTCCAATGTTATTCTCTGAATGTACATTAGGCTACATAATTTTGGTTTCTAGAACTTCGACTAAATGAAAAACAAAATTTTGGAAAATTTCAATAGTTACGTTTTCAAAATATTAAAAAACTTTTGATTTATATATTAAAAGCTATACATATCTGTATCTACTCCATATTCACCATTGGCTTAAATGAAATCCATATACGTAATATAATAGCAGCCAGCGTGGAATTAGCCGACACATTTGTGTCAGCTAGAGACATGATAAATCATTTGCCTTAGAGCAGGGCAGGCAACAAAAGTTTAAATGACATAAATTGTTTCAGATATTTCAACTTCGCTGTTTCACTATACTCATAAGCTAAACCCTTTGTGACAGAATTGTTAGTGAAATAAAAATCGCAAAACTCCCCTCTTTAGAATTGTCCAGAGAATATGAATTAATATATATTTAAATGATCTCATAAGGGCAAAAATTTGAATATCGTATATTTTTGGATTTTATTATTGTTTCATTGCAAATTTCTTTGCACAAATTATTATTAATTAATCACATTCTAGTTTGTGGTAATATTTTAATGCTCAATGTTCAAAATAAAGTAATTATTATTATTACAATTATTAATATATCTCAAATAGTTTAACAAATATATTTTGCTATTACAGATTTATATCTGAATTATGGGGGCATAAATGTCATTAAATAATGCTTTTACAATCTAACTTGAAATAAACTATAGTAATAAAGGTTTATAAAAAATCAATAATAGTTTAAAAACATATAAACTGAGCAGTAAATGGAGTTATATAATATCTAATAAAAACGTATGTTGATTGTTCATAAAAAGATTTCTGCCTTATCACTGTTTAGATTTTGCCATAACAATTAGGCAAGAGTTCAAATAAAAAAAAACAGAATTAGCAAATGATGCAACACAAATCGAATGTATAAAAAGAATTACAACATTGTGGCTTACTTGCGTCATGCATTTCAAGTTGTCTGGAAATTAACAATATTTTCGTAAATTCCGTACCTTATATCAGACAAAACAACAATCTTTTTAATTATTATAAGGGTATTAAAACTTCAGTGAATTCAGTTCTTGATTTTACAACTACTGTCAATAAAATCGTGAAGTAATTACTTATATTCCATAAAATCTCGAGCTATTGGTGCTGATGTATCATCAATTCAGTATTAGACCAGTGACTTTGGGCCTAAAAATAAATGTTGCTCTTAGCACGCCCATTCTTTTTGTAAAAACATTACAGGAATAATACTCTTGATGTAATACACCCGCCGCTAAATTTGTTATTGCAAAATTACCACAAAATTCATTATTGTCTGTAAGCCTTTTTCTTTATAACTTCTGTTCTAATCGTCCGATTTGAACTTTCCAAAGCTCAATTTACTCGGGAATACATGTACTTTTAAAGTAAATTGGTTCCATTATGCTTGAATAATAAATATTATTTTTACATACCAAAAACTGACGAATTATTGCAAATTTTTAGTTCCGTATTCAAAGTTGCATAACTATACGAATTTTTCAGTTAGATTGCTCAAAATTCTTTTGCATACACTTCAATGGTTACCAAATTTTGCAAAATATGATGTTTTGCAAAAAAAATATTAATTGGTTTATAACTTTGGACCAAGGCACTTTTTTATCATGATTTTTGCGGGAAATTACATGGTTTGGTTGGAACTACCTATTCTTATTAAAAAAAAAATCAATAAATTATTATTTATGAAAAATGAAATTTGTAAGTAACAAAAATTGCGATTGCCTTTTTAATTATGCAAATTTTAATGAGATTCAAACGGCATTAGATTCGTCGGAAAAAATACGCTGATGTCGCCTTTTGTGGACCCTCTTTAGACCATTTTAGGCCAAGATATCAACGATATTAGTTTTGGCACTGTTGAGACTTTTGAAAAATTCGAAATAGAGGCTATTTGTCAGACTCTTTACTATCTGAAGTTATATTTTTTCGTATGTATTACACTAAAAAAACAAAACAAAAAAAAAGCGGTATTTACATAGAACTTCCCTCTTTGTTTAAAAAAAAATTATAACACTAGCATCCAACATAGTCCCCTACGGCTAAGCAGATTAAACTAGTATCTACATGACCCCCTATAATATAAAAATCCTATAAAGAATATGTTTCATTACTATAAGCAAACAAATAATAAATAATTCACTTTTAAACATGCATAGAGTATATAGACTCCAATACTAGTTAGCTAATAGATAGGTGAAGATCTGTTGTTTTCTATCAGTCAATGTCAAATATAAATATTTCATACTTATTCATGGATATTGCCTTGGTTTTGCATGGAACATCTTTATGAGTGGCTTTGTGCCTTTCTGATAAGCTCAGAATAAGGGCGAAAAATGTTTCAAAGGCTAAGCATTTCCAAGAAACTGAATGAGATTTTATGAAAGTGTTATCCTTTAGAATGAAAAAAAAATTAAAGACAAGGTAGGTAAATAAATTAATTTCAGACCTTTAGTCTCATTTTTAACTGAATTTACATACCGTAGGGGGTCATGTAGATACTAGTTTAATCTGCTTAGCCGTAGGGGACTATGTTGGACGCTAGTGTTATAATGAGAATGTCAATTAAGAAATTGGAGAAATTTGTTTCAGAATATTAACTTGCTAGCATAACCAGAAGTAAGGTTATCGAAAGAATGCAAATATTTCATTAATATTTTTACATACAGTTTTTCTTTTAGTTCTCATAGATAGTTCTTCTTTCCACTGTTTGCAAAATCCTATTAAGAATATATGTTTCATTCTCTCTTTGTTCATACAGGACGGTCACTCTAAGAAATTATTAATTAGGTGTTTTCGCCATTTTAATTTTGTATTGAAATCTTTTCGCCAAAAACACTACATCAATTCACTACAAACTCATGGCGTCATCAGTTATATTGTCAGTGTCATTTTGTGTTATAAACACATTATTTTGCAGATACATTTCCTAAAGTAGCTTTTACAAACCCCGTATTAGGTAGGCGTTACTTAATTAATCACATGTAAAACGTAAATAAAGTGAATAAAATGTCGTTTAACAATTTTTAAACACGATTTAAGAAACTAATATAACCGATGACGTCACCGCGTGTTTTGCGTACTCGTTCAATTACCAGTACTTTATGTTGAAATTTTAATTTGATGGACGATATAATGCTGTTTAAATATCAATAAGTGCTTTAGTATAACAAGTAATTAATTAATAATATCAAAAAAGCAAATTTGCACATAGTGAAAACACCTAATTAAGAAATAACATGAGAATAATAATCGCAATGTAGTTATAAAGGAAGGTATGGTTTTATCATAAAACACTGTGAATGTATAAGTTCTTTTTATTACGTCTTTACAGTTCAAGAGCTTTTTAATATCTAATATAGGGTAGTGGTGTTGTCGGTATGGTTACAGAAATCTTCAGAGAATTAATATGTTTGCTAAGCATAATAAGAACGTCATCAAAAATAAAGCTGGAGCCTGTTATTGATACATAATTATTTGTTTAGTCTAAGGCAGCTAGAAGTGAATACAGTTTTTGTAATTTAATTTACACCAAAACCAACACACCCCCTCAAAAAATGTATGAACTTATATTTGCTAGTTTACGGGGAGCTTAACAACTGATGGTCCAACATTCGTTGCAAGGGTTAAGGAAAAACCCCCACAAAAACCTAACCAGACCATGAACTATTTAAATGAGTAACAATACTTTTAATAAGCAACTTATAACTAATGTTTCCATAGAATTTCCTTTTCTATTTTTCTTGCACTCCCATCTTCTCCCTAAGATCCCTGAACTGAGGTGATGGTAGAGCTTTGGTCAGTAGGTCGGCCTCCTGATGACCTGTAGGCAAATATTTCAAACAGACAGTGTTGTTCTCTACTTGCTCTCGTATAAAATGGTATTTAATGTCAATATGTTTAGAACGTTTATGACTAACTGGATTATTTGCCAGTGCTATACAACTTTGGTTGTCCTCATACAATATTATTGGTTTTGACATATTGACATTAATACTAACTAATAAAGATTTAATCCATAACGCCTCTTTTACTGCCTCAAATACAGCCATATATTCTGCCTCTGTTGAGGACACAGCAATTGAATTTTGTCGTCGTGTAATCCATGTTACTGTACAATTTTCAAACATTTTAAATAAACAACCTGTTGTACTTCGACGATCTAATTCATTATTTGCCCAGTCGGCATCAACATACCCTGTTAATGTTTCTTTGTAATTCTCGTTAATCTTATGTAGTAATTTCATGTTAATCGTTCCTTTTATATATCTTAATACTCGCTTTAAACATAGCCAAAGTTCTTTATTACATTTGTTTTGATACCTACTTAGCAAATTTACTGCAGTACATAAATCTGGCCGCGTACAAATCATTGCGTACATTAAACAGCCGATTAGATTTTTACAAGGTGCATCATAGTTATCCTCTGAATTTAATGCTGAATAGTCCAGTTTCATAGGTAACGGTGTACTGACTGGGTTGCATTCATTCATTTTAAATTTTACTAGTACTGATTTTAAGTATGTGCTTTGATCGAGTGAAATTTCAGAACCAGATCTATTTATTTTAATTCCAAGAAAATGATGTATTTCCTTTAAATCTACCATTTCAAATTGTTTCATTAAAAACTTCTTAAAATTATTCATTGTATTTATATCTTTTGTGGCGATGACTAAATCATCCACATATAATATTACATAGATGTTTTTATGAACATGACCCTTGTCTAAGAAATATAAACAATGATCTGCTGACGAATTTATAAAACCTCTTTCAATCATTACGTTATTAAAACACTCATACCAGCATCGAGCTGACTGCTTCAAACCGTATAAAGATTTATTTAGTTTACATACAATATTATTTGTTTGAACTACAACACCGTCAGGCACTCTCATATAAATAGTTTCTTTTAATGTCCCATTAAGATATGCCGTCTTTACATCCATTTGGTGAATAAATAGCTGAAATTGATTTGCTAACGCAAGCACGCACCTAAATGTGCCAATACGCGCAACCGGCGCGAATGTTTCGTTATAATCTAATGTTTTTCTTTGGCTAAAACCGCGCGCTACTAAGCGGGCTTTATATCTTTCCAAATTTCCATTACTGTCTGCTTTTATTGTAAATACCCATTTACAGTCGACAATGTTTACATTACTTGGCCTCTGTATCAATGTCCACGTTTTATTTTGTTCTAACGATTTTAACTCGTCTTTTATAGCTTTTTCCCATTTTGTTCTATGCACATTTTTGAAAACGTCTTGATAACATGTGGGAATATTATTTTCAAACATTTGATCACCTATTAAGTAATTATTAATATCGAAATCATGATCTTTATATGAAATTATTGGTTTATTTTTCAGCCTTTCGCTCCTTCTCACATCCTGCACATTATTTAATTTCCTCTTTTTTGTAGAGGTACACGGACTTTCACTATCACTGTCTGAGCTCATACTGGTTGGTTCAGAGACATCCTTTACTGAGGATGTTTGACCTTGAGTGCAATTTTCAGTGACACCTTTTTCACTAAGGGTTTGTTTGCACTTTTTATCGTCCGTTTGGCCAGGTGTGATTTTACCTACAGATTCACAATCAGCAGCACCCCCTGCTGAAGTATTTTCTGTACCTGTTTGTACATTTTTATCTGTATTTATTTCACTACCAATTTTAACAACGTCGTCAAATCCTTGCCTTGATGTTTTATATGTAATTTCATCAAAAACTACATCACGTGCAACTATGAATTTTTCTGATTCCGGATTAAAAATTTTGTATCCATTTGGCACGTAACCCACGAGAATCCCTTTAGACGATTTACTATCGAATTTACCTTTTCTCGTTTTATTATGCACATACACCGTGCATCCGAATATTTTTTAAATGACCTAATTTTGGCTTTTTATGATGCCACATTTCATACGGTGTCTTTTTGAACTTAATCGCTTTTGTTGGTGACCTATTCACCAAATAGGTTGCAGTTAAAATTGCCTCACCCCAGAAACGTTTATTTAAATCCGCACTATGCAACATTGCACGTGCCTTCTCCAGTAATGTTCGATTCATTCTTTCTGCCACTCCGTTTTGTTGTGGAGTATATGGCACCGTAAGATGATACGTTATCCCTTTTTGTTTACAGTATTCCTTCATTTCGCCAGATAAATATTCGCTACCGTTATCACTATACAAAGTGACCAATTTTGTATTAAAATGAGCTTCACTTTTTGCAACATAATCTTTAAAACAAGTGAATACTTCTGATTTATGTGTCATTAAATAAGTTACAGTATAATGAGTATAATCATCGATAAAATTCACAAAATAATTCTTGTTATCTATGGTAGATGGTGTAATCGGCCCACACAAATCTGAATGCACCACAAATAAAGGCCTTTGTATATACTCTTTATCTTTTATCCTGGCGAAAGGAAGACACACTTGTTTTCCGCTAATACAAGCTTCACATAGCGAATCAATAGGTTTAATATTCTTTAAACAAACATTATCAGATGCTAATTCATTTACTTTAATTTTTGTAAATTTTTCTTTACTTATGTGACCCAAACGCTCATGCCACATTTTATTTTTATCAATAATATTCGCCTCAGCCACGTGGCCTACAGCCCGTGCTATTTTGTGCGCATTTTGTACTATTAATTCTATAATATACAAATTATTCATGCGCTTACCTTTAATTACTGTTGTATCTCCTTTAATGACCTCCACATGTCCAGTTTCCGTAAATAATACCGACATTCCAGCCTCCTGGATGCGCCTTACGGAGATGAGATTGGTTGGTACACTTTTGCTGTAGAGGACATTCTTCAGCTCGCCATTGTAGCCGAGTGAAGTGGTGACATTTATCCTGCCGATATGTGTCGCCTCGATGACAGTCCCTATTTTCGCCACAGTTATACGAATTGGCTCTTCCAGCTGTTCGCATTCGGTGAAAAGACTGAAATCCTTTATAATGTGCTCTGTTGCCCCGGAGTCCAGTACAAAACGCCTTGAAGCATGTTCTTCTTCATTGCAAATCATAAAAGCAAATGATTTATTAATTACCGCTGTTGACGCATTGGCTTCATGATTGTTTCTCTTCTTATGTTTGTCTTGTACCTTTAAACTTTGCTTATAAAAATAGCAATCTCGTTTAAGATGATTTTTTCGCCCACAATAAAAACATTTTTTTACTTGCCGATTTTTAAACACAGGCTGATTACTTTTCGTAAACTTTCTGTTTCTATTTTCATGTGCAGTTGTGGTGCGAAAATGAAGGGCTTTCATACTTGTATCACCATTTTCTCGTACTAGATACTCTTCATGTTCCAACAGCATTCCTTTCACAAACGCTAGCGTAAGTCTATCGTCACTCATAGTTTTAATTGCAGCTTTTATTTGCACATAACTTGGTGGCAAAGAGTTTAGTGTATACCATACTTTAGTCGTCTCACTAACTTCCCCGCCACTGGCAATCATATCCCGTACCATTTCGTCAATGTTTATCATGTGCTTTTTCAGCGACGTACCTGGCTTAAGTTTGCAATTAAACAATCGATCCTGGAGACATAGCTGTGTTGATACCTTTTTACATGCGTAAATACCGTCCAATTTCTCCAAAATTTGCCGGGCTGTCGCACGACCTGGCGGTACTTGCGATACTATTGTGTCGTCTAGGTACTCTATTAATGTCCCTCTGGCAAATCGTTCCCACTTTATCCACTCCTCAGTAATCGGTGTTGGTGGATCTTCAGTTAGCACGTTACTTGCACCTTCTTGCTCAATAATTTCTAATAGTCTAAATTTCCACATTAAATAATTCTCACCATTAAATGGTTTTAGATTGCGCTTTACTGCATTTAATACGCCACTGGCCATCGTTACTTTGCACTGTATTTTTACACTGTCTCAAATTACAAATAAACACTCACTTGTGATAACACGCGGTAACTGGGCCCATAACCTAAAGGAAGGTATGGTTTTATCATAAAACACTGTGAATGTATAAGTTCTTTTTATTACGTCTTTACAGTTCAAGAGCTTTTTAATATCTAATATAGGGTAGTGGTGTTGTCGGTATGGTTACAGAAATCTTCAGAGAATTAATATGTTTGCTAAGCATAATAAGAACGTCATCAAAAATAAAGCTGGAGCCTGTTATTGATACATAATTATTTGTTTAGTCTAAGGCAGCTAGAAGTGAATACAGTTTTTGTAATTTAATTTACACCAAAACCAACAAGTTAGCCTTATTATTACAGAGAAAGCCTGATAACTTTTTTCCATCATCTACTCTATAGTGGTGTAGGTAAGACACATTTCTTTTTAATTTTCAAAAATTTTTATTGCTGAAATAGGCTTAGAATGTAATGAAACAAGGGAATTTCAAACTTGAAGAAAAAAAAATCTCCATCATCTATTCTATTGTAGTGGTAAAAATTAAAAAAAAAAAATGTTTTAAAATTTTCAAAACAAATTTTTCTTCTGAAATTTTAAATTTGACCAAAAATTTTTTTTTTCGCCATGCGCATTTTATTACAAACAAATTTTTTCTTTTGTAATTTTCAAAAAAAAAAATGCTTTTGAAATATGTTTAGAATGTCATGAAATGTAGAAATTCTAAATTTGAAAAAAAAAATCCATTATCTCTTCCCTTTAGACGGTCCACCCTGTATATTTTCCAGTGAAAGTTTAACCATTTCTTCGGTGGCAGTGGCGTCAGCTACCTACCAAATTTGATTGCTTTCCGTAAAGTAGTTTTTTAGTTAATGCACTAACCGACCGACCGACGGACGGACGGACAGACAGACAGACGAACGGAATTGAAAAACCTATATTTTCATAATCTACATGATCTGAAATGTGAAAATCCGAAAAATTCTCGGAGGGTGATTTTTTCTCGAATACAACTACGACTGCTCGTACAATGTTCACCAATGGTTAAAATGGTCTAAAATGGGCCCACAAAAAGCAAATCAGCGGTTTTTTTTTTTGAAGAATCTAATGCCGTTTGAATCTTATTAATATTTGTATAATTAAAAAAGTTATTGCAATTTTTGTTACTTGCAAATTTAATTTTTCATAAATAAATAATGTAACCTAATTTATCGAAAAAATTCTTTTGAATAAGAATAGGCAGGACAGACCGAACCATGTAATTTCCCGCAAAAATCTTGATAAAAAAGTGCCTTGGTCCAAAGTTATAAGCAAATAATTTCTTTTTTGTTACAAAATGTCATATTTTGCAAAATTTTGCACTTATGATGAAACGGATACCAGGAGTCTAAATAGTATTTATTATTGAAGCGTTGGTTCCATTATGCTTTCTTTAAAAGACATGTATTCCCGAGTAAAATGAGCTTTGGATTAGAACAGAAGTTATAAAGAAAAAGGCTTATAAATAATAATGAATTTTGTGGTAATTTTGCAATAACAACTTTAGCCGTGGGTGAATTATGTCAAGAGTATTTTTTCCATAATGTGGCTAATTTTTTACTATTTTTGCAAAAAAAATCGGCATGCTAAGAGCAACAACTCTTTTATAAATTAAAGTCATTGGTCTATATATCCTAGTGAATGGAAAATAGCACACGTGGTACCTCTTACAAAAATTAGTGCACCTGAGGGGTATGGTGATCTTAGACCTATTAATATTCTATCTGTACTTTCTAAATTATTAGAATATATAATTAACTATCAAATGGTAATCACATGGAAAATAACAGTATACTACTCCCACATACACAGTCAGGCTTTAGGAAGGTGCATAGTTGTACTATGGCTTTATTAAATGTGACTTCATATTTTGAGTGTAACAGATTTCGGGTTGTCCACAGTGCTGGTATTGTTTGTTTACTCCAAAGCTTTTGACACTTTAAATCATAAAAGGTTATTATATTTAAAAATATGTAGGTTTGGGTACTGAGGCAGTGTATTCTATTGCTAAATATTTAAGAGGTAGAAAACAAAAAGTGGTATTGAATGGATCTTTCTCCGACTTTTACAAATATACTAATGTTAGTAATAGCTTCCATTAAAACACCATTCAACATAATAAAATTATCGAGCAGCTTTTTCACATTAAATAAATTTTCTCAGTTCTTGGGGAGTAATTCTTGGAATGCTTGCCAAATACTGGCGCACAGTTCATCTTTATTGTTACGAGAAATTTTGTACGCTTTTTTTTAGAAGTGAATTATTACTTGCTTGCTTATAATTGTATTGAAACATATTCCTTATAGGATTTTGCAAACAGCAGAAAAAATAATAACTGTCTATGAGAACTAAAAGAAAAACTATGTGTAAAAATATTAATGAAATCTTTGCATTTTTTCGATAACCTGAATTCTGGTTAATAACTAACTATAGTTGTTGAATGAGAATTTTCAAATAAGAAATTATACAAATTCATTTTAGGATTTTAATTTGCTAGCATAACCAGAATTCAGGTTATCGAAAGAATGCAAAGATTTTATTAATATTTTTAAACATAGTTTTTCTCTTAGTTCCCAAAGATAGTTATTCTTTCTGCTGTTTGCAAAATCCTATAAAGAATATGTTTCAATACAATTGCATGCTTTTTGTTTCAGTAAATCCCCATAAATAAAAATCCAGTGGCATCAGGTCTGGAGATCGGGGTGGCCAATATACTAATTGTTGTTGCATTCTACCCAACGCAGAGGAAAGTTTGTTTAACCAGGTGTGAAATACCAAACATAAATTTTCTGAGTACTGTCTCTTACAGTTTATTACGAAATTAGGATCGTTTTGTACCCACTATTTGCAGTTCTGTGACGAAACAATATCACTTGTAGTAAATATTCCTTCGTCACTGAAAATTATTTTGCAAATTTGCAACATAAATAATTTCCCTGTGCCCGTCAGCAAAATTTCAACCTTCTTACACTACCTCTCATTCAAGTGTACGCAAGATCTTCAATTCATATATTTTTAATTTGTAGTGTTTGAAACATCTCCATCCTTTACTTCTGAAAACATTTAATTGCAAACCTATAATTTTTGAACACTTTACTTTGGGTTTAGCATGCACTGTATTCACTCTCATTTCATCAGTCACTGAATCTGATTATTATTTACATGATTTGGTCTTTACTTAGAAACACTTCCAGTGTTATTAAAAATGTTACAGTATTAAAATAAATATTTCTACATAGACGCTTTCTATTAAACTCGCTGGCTGCTTTCCTGTATGAACGAGTTTTGTCATCAACAACGAATTATACAGTTTCAGCCATGGTTAAATTCATTATAAATAAACAGTTGGAAGTATAACACGATCAACGAGGTATTTTTTTAGACAAATTTTTGTTGATTGTATAACTGATAAAAATTTTAAGTAAATCAGAGAAAAACTGAGGAAGATATGAGGGTGTGTAGGCGAGAGATAAGACATGCGGGATGAAAGAAATTTGAATACCTTAAAATCAGCTGGCCCATATTGCTTGAAAGTGGTGGAAGTTACCAAGGGAGTAACAACTGCCATAGAGTCCCACTGTTCTGGTTCCTGTGAATGATGGATGGCAACAGTAGCAAAACCCTTTGGGAATGGGAGGTATCCATTTTTTTCAACCATGATTTATGTTGGACAAGACCTGTAACTAAAGAGGAAACACTGAATGAAGATGGAGACTGAACGAATAAAAAAATTGGTATATTTTTATCATATAAAGTCAATGCAATATATAGGTAGGTATTAACTTATCTGATTAGTCAAACAGTATAAAGTATAAATTAATACTACAGTACATGGACAAAAAAAACAAAAACAATTAAGAGACTGAAGACAAATACGTTAATAAAAAAGTTATATATTATTTATTAATGGTTTAAGAATTCACCCATACATAGAAAAAACAATGAGAGATAAGATGTTTGTTTAATTTACTTTTTCAAATAATTATACTCGCAGTTATTTTAATATTGTTTTCAGTTTGCATATGCTCTAATCATCTGTGACATACACACACCGGCAAATTACAAGGAATGGAGATAAACTGACATTCCTTTCTACATCATTTTTTTCTCCTAACTTTGAAGGTCCATGAATTTCCTACAACCATTTTTTTTCTTGCACATTTTTATCAAGTCAGTCAAAGTCAAACTTAACTCCTACTGTCTCTTTCGGTGGAGGCTCAATTATTATGGTGTGGGGTGGCATATGTTTTGGCATATGCACAGAGTTGGTGGTGACTGATGGCGGCACTTTAACTACAGATAGGTGCATAAGGGATGTTCTACAAGATCATATGATACCTTTTGCCTCACATATCGAAGAAAATTTCCTCTTAAATTAAAACAATGCTCGCCTGCACATCTCATTGTCTATCTTTTTAAACCAAGTGGAAATACTGATAATGATTTGGCCTGCATGTTGTCCTCACTTGAATACAACTGAACATGTATGGGACATGCTAGGCAGATGACTTAGGTCACAAATTCCTGCTGTCCAAAACACAAAAGAAGTAAGAGTTCGTCTAATTGTAATATGGGAGAATTTGCCTCAAGAAATTATTGATAACATCAAAAAAATAAAGGGGCCAAAATTGAGCCTTGCGGTACTCCCACCTCTATATTCTTTGTAACTCACATAATTTCTTGTATGACAACCTTTTGTGATCTATTATACAGGTACGAAATGAAAAACATACACTTCTTGCAGCCGTGTAGCCTAATTTATTTGAGATATGACTCTGATGATTTTATAGCTTCTAGATATAGCTTATTATTTTATCAACAAACAAAAAACACATATCCTATTGAATTGGACCCGTATGCTACCCTGTATAAAATGCTTTACTAACAGTCCATTTTCTCAGGGTTTTACAGCAAATATAATTATCTAACTAAGCAAACTTTGTAGAAGCAAATAATATTTTACATACAGAATAAAATTTCAAAAAGTTTGCAATGAAAGAGTTGTCATTTCCTCCCAAAAATCACTAAATAATGGACTAATTTATGGACTCGACAAAGTTTTTTTCATTATATCTCAGTAACTAAAAAGAATATCGATATTATGCACAGTACAATATGAAAGCTAAAAAAAATCATCTGACTCATATGAATAATTTAAAGCATCATTCCTAACTCTAAAAAAAAAAAAAAACAAAGATAAATGTACAAATTTTCAATATATAATAAGTGCTCTGAGCCTAATTCTTTCGTCATAAAAGAAACTGGTTTTGAACGGGAGCAAAAATGTTCAGGCGAGTAGATGAGCTGTTTCAAAATTAGGTATATGATATTTCGTACTCAATTAAGTACGTGCAACATGTGTCTGAAAAGCTATTGAATACAAACTGTGTATTCTACATGCGAGTTGAAAGTTTATACTATTATTTTAACAAGATGAATTAATACAGTTCTCGTTTTAGAATTATTATCACTCTTTACAAAAGTAAGTACCTATAATGTAAACAAAATGTTATTCCATGACTGTTAAAATATTACATTATTCACTATGTGCATAAAACATAGGTTTATGGTACCTAGCTGAAACAAGTAAAATAATGCGAAAAGAAGTCCATATCATTCTGGCGTATAGCCAAATCAACAGTGTCTTTGCTTTGGAATTTTAAATTTTAGATATGGCACCTACTGAAGATGAATTACAAGAAAATAACAGAAATGAAGATATTTTTCCAGAAAAATCTGCCCATAAGGAAATTCAAGAGCAAACAGAAATCGTCAATGATGATGATTAAAGTGTCTATAGTGTAATATTGTATTATTAATTTTTTTTTTGCTACAGTATACAGAGAAAAGAAATTTACATCTTTATTATTACTGCTCCATAATATGACAATATTCGACACGAAGTGGTAACCCTGTCGCAGCAAACTTTTTAAAATTTCATTTCATATATACCCAAAGTACTAGTTAAAAGCAAAAAAATAATTTGATCAGTTAACTAATTAAGGTTTTGATGAATTTTCTCTTCTTTGGAAAATGTACCTACTATAATGAAAGCTGAGTGGGTATGTTGTTACTATATATTATTATGACATATCGAATCAAAATATTAAAAAAAAATACAAGTTCTGGGCATATCAAACTGCAAACATATATAGAGTATAGGTACTTTAGTATCTTTTTATATTTATACTTTGATAAGTATAACTATTTAAGGAAAATTCTTGTACGACAAAATAGACAAATATTTTATTTATTAAAATAAATATTTAAACACAGTTTTATCTCACATATTATATGTTTAAATACAGATCTTTTAAATTTTTCCTAATATTATGTGCTTAAAATTTTAATGCACCTATCTTATAATATAATACACCTAAAATTTATAATTATTTCTTATTCCTATACACATAAATAAACCTCCTCGCCCTGTCACCTATTTTTTTAAAACGAATAAACAATAAATAGGGCTCTTTATTTTAGGAAATGTATTTAAGGCGCACACTCCATATAAGTAGGTGTACCTATGACTTGCAATATTTGTTAATGTAAAATTTAAAGAGTAAATAGATTCTTGATATTTCTTCCGATATTTCCCCGACATTCAAGCGTCGATCTTGTCTAGTAGCGTCGAGTTTTACGATAATTGAAGTCTAGTCTAGGTCTAGCCAGAAACAATATTTTCGGGGGGTCTAGGGCAAGGCCAAAAAATGAGTACAAGATCATATCACGTGTTACGTGATTACATTGAACAGCCGGTATTTTAAAAATTAAATAATCAATAGAATAATATAATGTAATGGTATAATATTTTAATAGGTATCACCAATTAACGCTTATCATTAAGGTACTTACCGATGTCGATATGGAGACGGCTACCAGCCAACACTTCAAATTTAAAGTGAATCACAAGTAAAATTCTGTCCAAGATAACCTATACTGAGAAATCGGTAGTTTATTAATATACTGTGGAGAGAGGTGGTAACTGCTGTTACGATGAAACAACACAAATTGCATCATCATTGTACAGAACTTTCAAAGATGATTGTTAATAAATCAACTAATTAAATTATACTTCTACAAGATAATTACGAAAAAATTTTTTTTTTCGCTGAACTGCTGATCAATGATCATAGTCTTTGATACAACGATACAAGCCAAGAAGGCCAAGAAGCATCTATACAAGGAGTGCTCAGTCAGGGGACAGCCAATCAAAACAAAGCGAACGAAATGACGTCAAAATAGACATATTTTTTTTGAAGTATTCTTTTGACTATTATTTACAGTCTACACTCATAAAAATAAACACTAAAAGTATTAATTACAACACTACAATAAAGTTCTAAAGTCGAATATAATAAGAAAGAACTCACAAGACTATAAACTTAAATTAAGCGGACCTTAGACGATTAATATTGTCTTCACAAAGAAATCCCAATGTTCGAAACTCTCGAGCTTCATATTGTCAATATAATATTGACAATATTATTGATCGTCTAGGCAAAGATATGGGAATAATTAACAAGATAAGACCAAAGATTAGAGAACTAACAAGATAGGACAGTCAGACGGAGAAGACGAAATAGACGAAGACAGTTGTGAACTCCAATTTAAAGGGACACGACATCCAGCGGAAACGGTTTCGGGATTTGTCGGTTACGCATTAAACGAATTTGACCAAGCTTACTAAAAGATAGGTTGGCTCATTGAAATCGACAAGTGCACGTCATGTATTCGCGAAAATCAAACAAATGAACCCAAGAGGGATTTACCATCGATACACACAAATTCACCAATACGTGAGAGCGATTTAGATATTACGACTTTCCGTTGTTACTATACAAACTTTTCCTTATAGGTGAATACCTTTGTATCGAAGGTAAATCCCTCTTGGGTTCATTTGTTTGATTTTCGCGAATAGACCTCGATGACATCTGCGTGTGACTGTTTTTTCCTCATTTTATAGAGAAAAAGTGTCAAAGTTATTCTTTCAGTGTACAATTCTATCCTAACCAAATAGATACCTTCCATATAAACATAAACAAAATTTTCGCGAGTAACTTTAACTAACCAAATAGTTAGGTCTAGTAAGCTCCCCCACCATACCAACACTAGTAAGGCCAGATAGTCGCGAAAACGTAGAATCATCAAGTTGGTTAGTTCAGGTTAGTTGTTATAGTTTCATCAGGGCATTTACAAATTTAAACGTAATGGAAAATTTAATTTTTATGACGGAGAACTTAATTTTCAAAATAAATACAGAGTTACATAATGCTATTGTTTAACAGACAGTAATATGTATATAATTTAGTTTCTGATTCCATAATTCCAAAACAAAAATCAAACATAACCTTGTTAAAAGAAGTGACGTTTGGCCATCATTTGACAAGTCTTAAAAACAATGTAACTAGAAGTAACTACCTCTTGAACTAGGTTACTCGAAGTATGATATAAAATAATTTCGTGACGTCATATATTGCCGTCGTACGTATTCCCCTACCTTACTATACGTTCGCGAAAACGGCAAAGTATGCTTTGGTTAGCCCGTATTACATACTAGAACATACCAAGTTACTCGCGAAAATTTTGTTATAGAAATACTTCATGTGACATATATTACAAAGCAACCTGTTCTTTTAGTGACCTTGGCTACTGACAGTCAGCTGAGTTCGGTCGTTCTATCAGGACAGTGTTGTCCATTTTTTACTATTGGCCTATTTTTCTAATGTTACTTTCTCCGTCTGATTGTCACATTGTGGCAACTGCGCGAGAACTCCAGTTTAAATGTCGAGGTCAACGGCGCCATTGCTAAAAGATAAAAGGTTTTCTGCCTGCTGTCCTATTTTGTTAAATCCATAATCTTTGCCTTAGGGTTAGTTGAACTTAAGTTGCATCGTTGTATGGTTACTACGTGTGTAGTGTCATCTATTCTTATAGCGCCAAACTAAATTAGGTTTATTAACCTAAGCTCAGAGTACGTAACCTAAGTAGATAGAGTACTATACCGTAGTAAGTAGTAATTATTGCAGCCAACAGATGGAGCCGTAAGTAAAAGTAAATTGGATTATAAATGTAAAAGTACTGACTTATTGTCCTTATTGAAACCTAAATTAGAACTTTCACAATTATTTGAAGAAGATCCACATAATATATGTACAAAAGTTTCTACAAGCTCTTGTTGAAATAATAATACAAAATATTTTTCCCGCTTAATATTTGACCGAGATTTGTATAAAAACAAGTTAACATATCCGTCATGCGCTTTGAAATGAAAGCGGCTTCCGGTAAACATTTTGTTCATGTGTTGTTCTGGGAAATCATGTATTTTATTAATTTTCTGTAAGTAGAAAGTAGAAATTATTAATTTCATCGCATCAACATGAAAATGTGGTTATTCGTTTTTATATTTTACAGACGATTTTGATTGTAAAATGAGATGTATAGGTACGTCAAATTTGATAGGAATTAGATTTGCCGGCAGTTTGGAAACATGAAAATGAAAGGCGTCTGAGGTTGTACATGCGAATTATCGGTTCATTCGGCTAAAGTAGGATGTCGTTCTTGAAAATTAGAATATGTCGTTCTCGATAATTTAGTGTTTATTTAGTTTTTATACCCTAGCTTGTTTGCATTCGGTGAGTAATTTTGTGAAGCTAGAATAAATTTGTTTTATTTTAATTGATGTTTAGTCGCCATATTGGCGGCGACGGTTTCATAATAATTGTAATGTTTTTGTGAGTTAATAGACTGATCTATAACTAAGAAGTTTCAAATCAAACTGATTTTAAAACTACCGTTCTTTTGCTACAGGTCGAATATGAATAAGAATTTGTAATTAATTTGTTAAGAAACCAAACTAATTAGTTTTTCAAAATGGGTGTTCACGATTTACAAAATTTTTTGGAAAGTCCCAGTCTCGAAGGTGGAGCCGTATCGGTTGATCTTTTGAAAATAGCACGTAATGTTACACAAAGGCAACAACCACATAATGCTAATCGTAAAATTAGGCCTATTGGAAATAAGTTGAAACTTATCGTTGATGCTGAAAATTGTTTGGATAGATTGTATGGAGGATATTTCTCAGGTATATTAATAAGAAATGTAATAATTTCTTTTAATTACGGAAACGTTTTCGTATTTTTTTAGATTGGGCCTGTGGTGGACAATGGAATCGTATGGTACAGTTCTTGTCTCTCCTTACCCGTGCCATAGAACGGGGAAACATAGAGTTAGCAGTTGTTTTTAATGGTACAATCGAACAATGCCGTATGAATGAATGGGTTGCTGAACAAGCAAATGTACGCCAACGAGTTGGAATGGTTTTAAAACATATAAACACGAAAGCTACACCACCACCTAAAATATGGTGGACTGCCCCCACTTGCCTTAGATCTGCTCTTCGAATGGCTTTAAGACACCTAGGAGTGACTGTGGTAAGTTTTTCTATTATTAATTTGTTAAAAGCTCAATCACATATGTTAATATAAAACACGGGAAAGGTATAATTTGCTGAAATATTTTGGGTACTTAAGCGTTTCACAAAATGCCCAGTGATGCAGTTGTATAAAAATGAGGAAGTTGATAAGCTATTAATTGTTGGAATGTTTCCATGTTTGGTAGATTGTTGTGATTATTTTGAAACCTTCACATTGAGAAATTGTACCTAAGTCATCTTTATTGTGATATTTCTTCATAACGGATGGTTTATTTTTTCTTTGAAATAATCTGGGAGGTGATGGCATACTATGTGTTCTTTTTGCTATGACCTATACATCTTATCAGAAAATTAATGAAAATTCTCAAAATGTGTGGTATACACATTCTAAATTCTTTTCAATAGCCATAAGAAAAGATAATTTTTTTTTGGTTAGTCATGATTCAGTTGTAACATATTTTTTTACTAGATACAAAGTCCTATCTACAAATATTTACTTATATGTATTGTAAAACAAACAATTTTCTTTGGGTGAAGTTAATCATCGCTGAGTGTATTTAGTTTTTTATTTGTAGAAATGATACAATTACACCTTTTCAATGTGATGATAAAAGTTAAGTAAGAGTTGTTATAAATTTAATTGAACTGAGTCTGCGGTAGGTTCTTGGTGAAACATACTAAATAGAATTAGGATTAAAAACACTTAGTATTACTGTTTCACAATTATTATTCAGATTTCTCTGACATATGTTTCGGCCTTTCGACTCCTGAAATTTTGTTGCGCAAACCACCCCTAACTAGAATGTCATAGCCAGGGAACATATAAGCAGAGCCGTACTTTGAATTTATCTGTCAATATCGTGAAGGACGGGCAATATGTCCACCAATGCGTAAGATATACTATCTGGACGTAAAACAGCAAGATTTCTTAATTTCCTTGAAACATCATTAAGTTTCTACCAAAAATAGGATTTTAAGATCTCTAGTATTTTAATAGCCCCATTTACCCTGTTTACACTACTCTGGGGGTTATTATGTTTATTGATTAATGAAAATTAATGTACCCCTTTCAAATGAGATTAATTTGACACTATATGCGGCTACCAAGGAATACTCACCCACCAGCGGGTCTTTCTCTAAGGTTATACTCACAGTCTCTGCATATGGGGCCACGTAGATATCTCAATGCATTAATATCGTCTAAACGTGGTCCTTTCACACATATATATGTAGATGTAAAAGGATATAATTCAAACTTACCCCCAATTTTCTTTGTCACGCCTGCTGGTTCACCACGATGATCTAACTTAGATGACTCTAGTTTCCACTATTTTAGTAATTAAATAAAACACGAAAATCTCACCACACTTAATCTATTTTTACAAAAAAAAGGAACACGAAAATAATCTGTTTGAAAAAATATGACAATAATTAACACTTAAATTAAAACAATGCAATTTAAAGTTAACAAATAAGAAAATAGGCCAATTGGACCGTAATCCCGTTCTTAAGGGAAAAATGACTTGGTTAATGGGAAAACCGTTTATCATAAAACACAAACTGATTGCCGAAATGGCCAAAATTAGAATACCATTAACGAGCATGACCCTAATTAATTTTGAAGACTATAATTTATAAACTCGTGCAGAAAACGCCAGTTGCTAGCGACAATTCGAAGGAGGCGATGTTTAATTTGAATTATCATGACAATAAGTTAATTTTTAGTACAAAATCTCAAAATACATTAATAAATCCAGTGACACAAAAAATTTACCGCTATGCTATGCTGTTTCTAGAAATATTTTTTAGTTTCCCATACGTCGACTCATGTTAAAAATTTTGAAAAAAATTCCGAAAAAAAAAGTTTTTAATTTTTTTTTAATGTTGACAGTCTGGAAATCATGTAAACTTTACATGATATTGCTTATCATCCAAAGAACTCATAAAAAAAAAATCATCTGCCTCCATTTATTTAGAGGTAAATATCTCTAATGACTGGACTATTGGTACTAAGTGCATTGGGTTGTTCGCAGAAGATGTCTCCATATCAGAAGATGCAGGTACCCATGAGGAAATGCGGGAGAAGCTTAATACTTTTTTTGAACAATTTACAAACTGGTATGGTATTAATAAATTAATTGTTAAGACAGGAAAAACTATCTTCAGCAATTTTTTGGTAGGAAAACATTTCAAACTGATATAAGCATTACATTAATAGAATATAGAATACAATTTATTGGTGTTAAATACACAAAGTGCTTACACATCTCAAAGTACAGATGAAAAAATAATTTATAGTACAAAATTAATTACTAAATATTTATAATACCCTAGGGTAAAATGCACTGAAATAGTAAATAGTGGAGAAACATATAATTGTATAATAGATGAAAAAATTTGTGGAACAATTAAAAATTTTATTCGGAATTTGATCACCAACACAGTGATATGAAAATTGTTTCTCTACGAGCAATATTATCGATTTTAGAAATGTGCCTATTGAATGCAATATACCCTTCGTTTTGTATTTGCGTCCGTCTGTCTGTCCGTCCGTCCGTCCGTCCGCCTGTCCGTCCGTCCGTCCGCCGCACGGCTATGCTAATTGAATGAGCACAAACGTTGACCCATTATCGAGTTTAACCGCATAAAGGAAAGAAAGAGATGAACGTATAATTGTAGAAGTTTTATAAGTGGAAGGTCGTAGGCTTATAATAGCTTACCTCTCGGTATGTGTGTGAGTGAGAACAAATCTTAAAGCAAGGCGTAGCTCGAGCCGTACACACGCCATAAACGGTATCAAGTATACACTAAAGAAAGACATGAATCATAAACATGAATTTGAGATTTAAAAAATGTATTTTAATTTGTCTTGTATGAAGAATGCACATAAGATATTAACATTTATAGTGAACGCTCGTTACTCTTACCTTTGATATCCTTGACGCATATAAAAAATATATGAATATAAAAAAATGAATTAATTGTTTGTAGTGTAAGCGAGTTAGGTTTTACCCTTAGACAAACTGCAACCTTAGCAAAAAAAATACTCACAAATAGTTTGTGATGTCTGGAGGAAAATGGTATTATCTTGGAAAAAGAATCTTTACTGGAATTTGCAAAAAAAAAATTGCGAAAGGCCGCGAAAAACGACTTTTCGCGTTTTAAAGGAAAAGTTCAATTTATACGAAAAAAGTTTCCAGGTAAAAAATGTGCGCAATAATATAATGAACAAAATGAGCCCCAGTGGAACTCAATTGGCCTAGTGGTTCCTCGCAAATTTCAAAAAACCACTAAATTTGCAAGTTTTTTCAGAAATTCATAACATCGGTTCAATTACATATAAAAGGCTGAAATTTGCACATGGAGTTTTAATAGCCCTTAACCTACCCTCAAAATTTCAATCTCAAATACCGTGTAGTTTTTGCAAACTGTTGCTTTTTGCAGCAAAAGGCACTTTTTTGCACAGCACCAAGAAAGCTCTGTGGCAGTCGGACTGATATTTAACCAACGCGGTTGGTTGCAGTCTTCGAGATTTACTCTACGTGTTTTTTTTGTTACGCCAAAAGTCGATTGGAAGTATGCGAAAAACACGCTCGAACACCGTTAATTTCAGCTCTGTGAAAGGGGTGAAGAGTGGGGTAACTTAGGTAACTTAGATTTACTATGCAACCTAAGTTACAATGACGTCATCAACAAACGCACATTTGCGTTCTATAAATAAATATTTGTTTCTAAAACTACATCAAAATTTCATGCAATTCTAATGGCTCAAAATGTAATGTTTACATTTTTGAATAAATATACTTGATTTAAGATTTGAACACCTAGTGAAAAAGCCCATCGACTAGAGACGTGCTTGGCCAGTTTTTCTTTTAGTGAAAAACATTGTTTGCAATTCAACCACTGTTGGGCAGTGCAAATGCTAAGAATTTCTTAGTTTGATATCGATAATCATTTTGTTTTTGTTCCCTTTATTGTAATTTTGTTCTTTTGCAGATGTGTACTATGGATGATCATCATCAGGAAGTTATCGCGTATTGTCGGGAGTATGGATTTCACGGGCTCTTGGCAGATGATGCCGAATATGCTGCTTTCGATCCTCCACGTTATTTTTCGTCTGAGAATCTTAAGTTGACTTATAAGGTATATATATCGTGTAAATGTAAGTATATTAAGTGTACTTATTAAACTTGTTTGACAGGGATCTATCGAAACCAAAGAATATATGATAAGCGAATTAACAAAGACATTAAAAGTGACCCAAGAACAAGTCTGTATTATGGCTGCCCTGCTCGGGAACTTTTTACTGCCAGAAAATGATTTACAAGACTTATACAAGAAGCTTAGTTTAACTAAAGTTAATGCGGAAAGCGTAAGTGTTGACAGAAAGACTTATTTATTTATTTACAATTAATTGAAAAAGATAATAGTTTTAAAATGATGATTTCATCTTTCGGGTCTGAATTGTAAAACTGAAGACTCTATCCCAGCGTTCTGATCGGTTTTAACTTATCTGTACACAACATTTTTTTTTATACTTTTGGACTTATTGACGGAATTTTCAGTGTGCAGAGAACAATATAAAGAAATTAGCTGAATACGTTCGTAACCTTCCCTCCCCATCAAATATGGATGCACTGGTCGTGACTGTATTTGGGTCTCTGGAGGACAGACGAGCGTCTAAATTCAGGCAGTCGGTACAATATTACTTAAATGGGACAGCGAGTGGTTTCCTTAAATACTGTACCCCACCAGGTAAGGGTAAGACTATCGTAATAAATTATAATGGAGAGACTGTACAACTATATAATATACAGAGCGAGTCACTAGTGCATGGACGGTAATATCTCCAATTGTTTGAAAGGACCCTGTACAAACCTTATGGAAATTGGGTTTTGCTGGCATCATCTGGTATATTGCAGCTTTTGTCATCCTGAATCTTATGGAGTACCAAAGCTCCATGCTCCATCATAAGTTTGAGTAGAAGTTTTCTCTACCAGGCCATTTATGCTAGGTTAATGTGATTAAGAAATATTATGTATTATAGCAAAAAGTTCAAAAAAGGACAAGCTTTTTGCAAAAAAAAATAAATCGTGTGCTGGTCCCATAGGACCAGCGCGGCCAGTAGAGCAAACATTTCCATCTGTGGGCTGCTGGTTCCTCGCGTGAATCTGACCTCACTTAAGAAAGTTACTTTTTATTACATTGACAATCATACATTTTTCAATAAAAGGCTTTGAATTAAATATTCCACAATTCCTGATTGAATATTCATATAAAAAAATATTACTTGAGCTAATGATGACCAACGGCGTGGCAGAGCAAATTTTGTTTGCTGGTCCCTTGGGAACAGCGCGGCCAGTTTGGAGAACTCCCTTCTGGTCCCACAGGCCCAGCTTGTCAGTGAACGGGTTAATCTTTCACAATTTTTATTTGAGGCATTTATTTCAAATTTCAAACGGTTGAAGAGATAGATATTCACCGCCCCGCACTGGTGATTCGCCCTGTATATAAAGAAATATGACATCAAATAATTAAAGTATATTTTTTTCCAGCAAAATCGAAGCCTAAAAAAATCCCGGTTGTTGCGCATAACGACACTTCTGCCAGTGTCAAGTTAGAGGATCACGATTTGGACACATCTGGATTTGCTTCTGAAACTACGGAACAAGAGGTAAATTCCCTACAATTTTGTCTACCTTAACACGTTTATTTTTATTCTTGTTTTCTGTACATTACATAATTGATCAGAGAAACTGATTGTTATTCTAGCATCTTGTCTATACACCCTCGTATCTTCTTCAGTTTTTTTCAGATCATCTTCAAGTTGTTGACAGTTATGCAGTCCGCAATATTGATTATTTTTTGCCAAAAAAAAAGCCTGCCATGTTTTTAAATTTTCATATATTTTTTTTTATCATTCCCAGTAGGCCATGATCAACGAAGTAATTTTTGTTATGCAAAAGAGAATCTATTTGGTTGATCGTGTGTAACTGATAAAAATTTAAAGTTGATGATCGATCGTCATCTTCATCCTCATCTTCTACTCGTGACGAATTGTATTCATTTCCCATGTAGCTTCCACTAGTATACCTCATTATATATTCAAGTAATGTTTGGTGAAAAGTGGAAGCAGATAAATAACTGTGATGCAATAGTAGTAGCATATTTGGTTGCTATTTTCTAAAGAAACACAGCTTACAATTATTATGTTTGTGTAACAGTGAGAGTGTTCCATTTAAATGCACAGCACAAATTAATTTAGATCAGGTGCACATTACTCTTATTTATCGAATCATACGTATCAGATTTTATTTATCGAATCATACGTATCAGATTTGAACTTTTATATTAGACGTAAGCAAATAGAAATTTCAAAGTTCTGTCAGCCCACTAATTAAAATTTTTCTTCCAGCAAGAAAGTTTACAAAACTATAGAATAGTGACTGCCAATTCTATAATCACAGATTTTGAGGGGCTGGAATCGAACTTATTGAAAAATTCAAACAGCGGTAAGTAGGATTAGTGTTAATTTTTAGCAAGTCTGAAAAATAATAATGCCCAATTGTATTTTAGATGATTCCCCCCGTTCTTTAGACTCCTCACGATTTAACGGCATATCAAATGGTTCGTTATCCTCAGCGAAAAGTCTGGCAGGTAGTTCGACTGGAAATAGGGTAAATCTGCTCGTTGGACCCAGTAACTCCAGTAGTAGCATACCTCATTCGCCTAAAAATTTCCAATCTTCAAAGCATTCAGGTAACGTTCTTTTTTTTTAATTAGTGTTACTTTCTTTCGTTTTCAAATTTCGCAAATTTCTTTTTCTATTATATTTATTCCGTATATATCATGTGCTACTTAAAAAGAATAACTTCGCTTTTGAAGTACAATGATTTTTTATTATTATTTTTTTACCTTACAATTATGCATATAAGAATTGAATTATGGTAACAGTTTGCTTGCTAGTTATATTTGACTGCTTGCTTCCGTTCCCATGATGATAAATTTCATTGTTTTGTTCTTTCTAGTTAGTGCAAATCCAGTTACACCAACGGTCTCTCCCGACGTACTACGCACCGCTTCGTTACGTCATCAGAAAGGTCTAATGGCACCGATGATACTGCACGTTTTAAGCACCCAAGAGGTTCGATTGCCTTGTCTCATGGAGGACGAAGGCAATCGGGAATTCCCTCCGATACACGATATATACCAGCCTTTAAGACAGAGAGTATATGCTGTTTTGTTCAATTTGCACCATTTAAGATATGTCCATACCAAGAAAAAGGGTGAGTACACTGGGGATATTATTCGACGTTTCTTTGTTAACCATTGTCTCTAAACAGTTCATTTAAATAAAATAAATCCAAACTGATTAAAGTAAATATGTAGCTTGAAAATTGTTAAAATTTACCCCCAATTAAACAAGCAAGAAAAATATTGCGATATTTGGCAGACGAATGATGATGGCATATCAGCCTGCTAAATATTTCTTTCGAAAAATAGATCTATTTTTCCTAATCAATAAATAAATTATTTCCATAGAGTCCGGAGAATTACCCGAAAATGCTCTTCAACCCGATGTAATTGTCAAAGAATGGATTTACAGTCGTTCCAACCCTTACCAGTATCCTGAGGAAGTAAAAGCAGACCCCCTACCCTGGGCCGTTCCCACATTACAGCGCTTATGGTTTGGCCCGTCAGTAGATGATAAGAGAAGACGTATGCGTGCCTTGTTGTCATGCCTCAACTCTGACACTCCTTTAATTTTAAATACAGCTTACGTTCCGCAACATATGCTTATTATGGCTTGCGTGTTGAGGTACATAATGTCACAGGATCGACCAATAATGCGCCGACACGAATTGGATGCCTTCTTGTGCCACGCCTTCAACCCCAATCTTATGAACCCTCAGTATTTGCAAGAATTAACGGTAAGTTTCGTTATTGTAAATTTTTGTTGTTATGGCAAAAGTTCTTTTATTTATTTTAACCAGAATGTAGCTATTTTCAGTTTAATTATTTGAAGGTTAGCAGACCAGTAGGTCCATTTGCCCTTTTTCTATTATTACATACAGGGTGTTTGTTTGAAAAATTATCTTGGTCATGGAATGAAAAACTAACGTCTTAGCTTACGTTATCCTTCTATAATGACTATGTCAATCATTTTTTAATTGCCAAAATAAGACGAGCAGTCCTGTTAAAGTTGAAGTTGACATTAAAAATCAAAATGTACGTATTTTATTTAAACTTAGAATAAATTACCATACAACTTACTTGAGTTACATTATTAAATTAGACTTAGGACCACTAGTTTAAATAATTAACAAAAAAGATATAGGGGTTAACCCAATTTATATTTTGAACAATTTAAATATAGACAATACCAGGTGATTTGAAAACTAATGGTTTTACGAAAAAAAAAAAAAAATTCTAAACAAATTAAATACCATTTGGGACTCTAATCTCCTATGCTGTCTTAAGCCCAATTAAAACAATGCAATTCAGTCGCCGCAATTCGATTACTGCAACAAATTCTCCACAATTTTTATTATCACACTATGCGATTCTGTCTAGAACCGAATTGCACAAATTAGAACATGTTCTATTTTTCCACAAGAAATCACCGCGACTTAGTGATTTTCGTGGGAACTTTGTATCTAGTTATCATCTTTTAGCAAATTTTAATTTTCTTGCTAGGTACCAAATATTCGAATGAGGAATTTTTTTGCTTTATCACAAAAACCGCTGATTTTAATGGCGAAGTGTACTACAAAAAGCACTTTGAATTAAATCAACTTTAATAATATTATACTACCAAAGTCATCGAAAAATTTCTTTCTACAGATGCCACTGTCATTGGCAAAATTTTAAAGACAAAATAGTCAACAAGAAGATCTAATGACAGGCTTTTACAAAATTTGAATATCTCTTTTCGTTACCACGGAAATTGCCTGAGGAGTTTTATGCGAATCACCGTGTATAGTCAAATGCAAAATATTTGTTGCTATTGATTCAACTGACATGAATTAAAAATATTTGTATGTTATGCTTTTATAATGAGAAAGAAAAAGTGAGAAACTGCTATATCGCTATCTGGCCCTATTGGAACAACTGGTGGAGTTGGGTCAAATCTTGCAATCAAAATTTCGACTAGTTTTAATTAAGCTTTAAAATTTTGCACGTGTATAGAGTCGGGTACAATTTAAGCTGACTTGTGTCATGACTGCTAAAACGTCATTAATTAATTTAGTAACTTTGTCATTTTAGTGGAAACTCTCTTGCAGTTCGTTTATGCATGTCCAACAATAGGAAATTACATTTTGACACATCTCATGTGATCACCGGTTTGGCAGGACTGTAAAAATTAGTTGATGGTGGTATCGGAAAATGGGTCAAATTGTTAAGATATCGAAAAATTTTATGAAGAAAAAGTGCATAGAATACAAGAAGGACCCCGTATATCAATGAAGCAGATATGAGGAAACTAAAGAAGTGCAAATTTTACCCCTACCATTAATTACTACAAAAAAATCATAAACTCTTGTGTCTGTTTCACAAATATTTGAACGAACCCCCAATATAGTATTTTTTTTAAATCTCAATAATACAATTTTTTCCCATATGTAGCCAACTTTATGACGGACACTGTACGTATATAGGTTCAGGCACAAATGAAACTGATAACAAAAAATGAATTGTCCAATTCAGTCAACAATGAGTGATCAGAAAATGGAATCAAAGACTAATATTGCTGCAGTCCAGCAAGAAACATGGGGAGGTATGAGCATTTCTTGCCAGAAACGAATAAGATCGTAGTATTGGTGGGGGAAACGATGTTAATAAAAATAAAATATTTCATATAACAAAAAAAAAACAAAATCCGAAATCTCTGAAAGTAACGAAAATAAATAATTTTTCTTTTAGCGGTAATAAATAAAAATTCTGGTTGACAAAATAAATATTAAAAACATTAACAATCATTTTAAAACAAATAAATTAAAGCAATTCTGAAAGAACGACGCAATGACACGTTTTCACAAATACTAAAACACATTTTAACACTACACTTGAACAATTTACGACACGTTTTCATAAACAATACAACACTACTATTGAACAATTTATCTCTCGACGCACGTTTCACCATTCGTGTACTAATAATAAGAAATAAAATAGTCGATTTTATTAGATCTAAACACGCGCTAGTAGTAATAAGACACATATTTGGGGAAAATAAAGTTCTAACCAAACTCATGCCGCGGTTTAACAAAACAAAAATTTTGGAAGGAAAATTATTAACTTTTAATAGCTTAATCAAATAAAAAAAAAATACAAATGAGGATTGAACACGCAACCACCCCATACATTTATTGCTGCTCGAGTATCTTACTGATTGAGCTCCGCGATCCTATGCTCATTCTATTCTAAAACGTGTAATATGTACGTAATAATATGATATATAATAATAATAACCTTTATTAATAGCATACAGCTAACTTATAACATTACTGAAATTTGCAAAAAGCAAATAAATATATATATATATATATATATACAACAAAATAATAAATAGAAACATTACATTACAATGGAAAATTGTAAGACTTAGTGGTTTGACATTGTTTGTTTGACAGATGAATATCCACTATTTACCACTAAAAATAACTAAAACATTTCATATAAAGACGTTTTTCATGTTTAGAGTGGTGTTAGTTCACGGAAATAAATAATATTCGTCGTCAAATCACGCGGTTTGAGAATCGCTGAGCTTATCACTATGTTTCTCACTCCTCAGTGTACATTTCATATTTCCATCTCAAAAGAAGTGGGAAAGAATCTTGGTAGACATACATTGACAATGTCTTTAGGCTATTGCTTTAAGTTTGTGTGCAAGAGATAGTAAAAACGTATGTGCAATGTTAATTCATACATCGGTCATTTTAAACTTGACCCGACTCTAAGTCCGGTGACAATGTAATATAGTATATCTAATATCATTATAAATTCAATATGGCGGACGTCCCAAGATGGCGGATCACCTTTATCTTGACAACCCCTTTGATATGGGTATCGAATGAAAGAGTTTGACAGGTAGAATACGATAAACAGTGTGACGTCATACCAAATCCAATATGGCGGACGTACAGTCAAAAGTTCGACTAGTTCTAATTAAGCCAGTGCTTTGAAATTTTGCACACATGTATAAGTCTGGTGACAATGCAATGTGGTGTATCTAATATCGTTCCAAATCCAAAATGGCCGACATCCCAAGATGACGGATCATCTTATTCTTCACAATCCCCTTGATATGGGTATCAAATGACAGGGTTTGACGAGTAAAATACTATAAAATATGTAACTTCATTCTAAGACCAATATGGCGGACGCCTTAGGATGGCGGTTTACCTTTTCTTCACAACTTCCTTGACATGGGTGTCAAATGAAAGGGTTTTATCTGCCTTGTTTGCCTGTAAAATAAGTAGGCTAAAAAATAAAATTATAAAAAAAAAGCTTATTACAAAATGTGTAAGTACTAAAAAGTAAAAAATAATTTTTCAAAATTCATACATCATCTATCTGGAAATCAGAAGCTTTAGGGACGGTCGTATAACACTATTAATTGCAGTTACTTTGCTCAATTGACCGCTCCCCCAAAGCTTTAGGTTTCCAGATCTATGAATTTAAAAAAAATAGTTTTTTCTGTTTTGTACAAAAACTTTAAAAAAATATTTTTTAGTATAATTTTAGTACCACTGTTGATCCCGTCAAATTTTTAAGAGGACTGAAAATTTGATGTGTTTTTAGCTAAATGTGGTAACTAGTCGTGGAGTACAATTGGCAGCACTCTTCATGAAAGGCGTAGATATGGCGTTATTGGCAAATGATGCGTGTGGCGCTCCCCTACCCTGGCTGATGTGCTGTCCATGGTTATATTTCGATGGAAAATTATTCCACTACACACTTACCAGATCTGCACACGCCAAGAATATATTAGAGGTCTGTGAGAACTACATCGAGAGAGTTGTGAAGGTGGAGAGGATGAGGAAAGCCATTTTGGAGGGCCTCGATGTGAAATTTGCCAAAGTACCTTTGCCACCATTCGCTGGAGGTAAAGAACCAAAACGACTTAAAATTTTGTTGGTTTTCACTAAGACCAGTATTTATATTTCACAATAATATACATAATTTGTCATACATGGAAGTTGTAAATAATTAAGAGTCTTGTGGATCCTCAAAAATGTGTTTTTTATTATTATTAGTCATTCTGATGACTTTTTTATTGTTCAACCGTTCATTTTAATAATAAATAGCTGTAGATTAACCTGTAGATTTTATCTTGCCAATTCACAGTGATGTTCAGTTCCTATACTCAAAGCTGTTGTCTTCTTGGGGTTCAAAACAAGACCGTTATATTTTGTGATCACTCTGAGGTCACATACAGCCATTCATTTATTTCCAAGACACTGTCATTAATCCCATTGACATCACTGGAGATATACACTTGGGTGTTATCGGCATACATGTGTACTTTACACTGGGGGTGCAATATGATAGGCAAATGAGATGTAAAAATTGTGAACAGAAGAGGGCCCAGTATACTTCCTTGAGGAACTCCATGAGTTAACATGTTTTTATGCCATACATTTCCATTAATTTTAACTTGTTGGTATCGGATTACTTTAGTTATGCCATTAATAGAGCCGAGAATAAGGCAACCTACAAAGATATCGAGGCTATCAGAATGTGCAACTAAGTGTTGTTTATTTTTAGCGCCCATGCTTAGGCAAGGGCTTCCACCTCCGCATTGCCTCCCCGCAATGAATTTGCCTTCAAACCGTGGCGCCTCGACGTTACGCCAGAGACCCATTCCATCCAGAGGTGGCCAGTTGCAAGTTGCCGGGGTAGTGGTCGGTTCGTGGGGTGCGAATTATGGTTTCCAGCCGAATATGAGGCATCAAGTTATGCCGGCTGGGCGTGGATATCCTTCCCAAGGAAGGGGCCGTGGAGATGGTGGTGGACCGCCGGGAAATTACCAGAACAACTATGGGAGAGGAAGGGGGCAGAATCGTAAGCCGGGCCCACCCACTTTTCCTGTGAATCAAAGAAGGAATCAGGTTAGCTTTTTGATTTTTTATAGCGATTGGCGCATGCGCTTGCTTATCTTTGATTTATTTTGAATAATGTGTTTCATGTCTTTTGGTTCTATATTAATAAATGAAATGAACATATAGTGTCACCAATAAAGTTCGCATCATACAAGAAACATTTTAATCAATTTGTTAATTTTGATTTTGTCAATAGTTTTAGGTTAAAAATAATTTGATGTCATTTCTCAAATCGTCGAAAAATGTTAGAGGGAATAGTTGTTTATTTTTCAATTCTATACGCGTATACCAATTTTCAAGCTTCGAGTAAAATTTCTCTCAATTGTTTCAATTTTTTAACCCAATACATTTTTAACTTCACCGAATTCAAATAGACCTGTATAAAGTTATTTATTTTTCACTAAAAGTGAAGTTTGTGATCAAATATTGTTTTAAATATATTTTTTTTTTACGAAATACAAAAATTTGCCAATAGAAATTCATCAAACTTAATGCAGAAATCTTTTCAAAATGGGAAATGTATAGAAAAATCTGTTTTTTTTTTCAAATTTGTTTTGGCCGTAAAAAAATTAAGCAGCAAGACTTTTATTCGCAAATCTAGGTATGTTTTTAGAATCACAAAATCTAGTGATTAAAAAAGACTGCAACCATCAACCTCATTTTGACGTACAAAATTCTCAGGAGCTTGGTCTCTTAATACATGTCCATTAAGAGATTAAGACCTGTCCTAGGATTTAGGAAGTCAATGGACCCCATTAGTGCGAAATCACAATTATTGCAACATAAAACTGCGATGACACAATAGATTGCAGTAAGGTATAATTTATTTTTTTTTTTCTAAATAACCTCGATTATCTTTAATTTTTGTCATTTTTATCTGTAAGAAGTAACGGTTTATTAAAATTTTTAGATTTATTAATATAAATTTAAATTTTTTTACCAGAAACAGTAATTTCAAAATAAGGTCCCCTGGTTAACAGGTCTGGCAATTGTTTTTATTTTTTTTCCGTTTTCTATATAATCAGTAGGTGGTGGAGTTTTTATGCTACAAGTACCTTAAGGTCAGCTTCAGTATGGTTGGTAAGCAACTGGTGTGTCATGACAGTTTCATGAGGGTTGCATAATTATATCGCACCACAACTGACGGAATACATTGCCGTAGAAATTCAAATGCGTAAATAGGTGTATGGATGTCTTGTCTTAGGACCATATATATTTATATATTTTTTAATTATGATATTTTGCTTAACATTGCACTACTTCTTCTAAAACGTTTAATTTTCTTGTAGGCGAACAAAAAGCGTAACACTAACAAATCTAACAAGGGGCAAAAACCACAGGGACTTGCTTTAACAGTAAAAACAGATAGCGGGTATGTAAAACTGAGACGATATTATCGCCAAAGGACTTCTCAATTATGATTTGTGTGTTTCTGTTTCAGAGACGTTCCAGTGAATGACGTGATTTTGTCGGAGGACGGGTCGGCAAGCACGGGAGGGAAAAAAGAAGACTGCAACAAGAGCACAGAACACAAAGGCCAGGGCGACGCTCCCTGCAGGGTAGAGGCAGCATCCAACTAAAAATTCCAAAATATCTACCCGGCGTGTTGTGCAGTGTGCGTATGGACATGTTTAGTGAGACGTGTTTTTTTTTTTGTATTATTTTGTATTTAGATAAAGCAAGGTAAAGTGGTAAGCGTACCACACGAATTTGAGAATCAATGGGCGCTTAATGAGACAAGTGACTCTTATAAAGTGTCCGCAATTACATAGTGACTGATTTTAATTCGCGTTAGCTCGACAACGATAATCTACGAGAGCAGTGTTGGTGCTGGAGTTGAATTGGTTACTTAGGTTAGGATTCTACAGGGTCGGATTGAGGTATCGGCACTGCTTTAGCTGTGTTCAGATGGTCTGCAACGCTGACTGATTGTTTGAGAGCATATGTATATTTTTCTATGTTTGTTACAACTGTTATAATTATATATTGACTGAGAGAGCGCCCTCCGAGCGCTACTGTGATCATATTTATGGTATTTATACGTTAGATCTGTTGAATGGAACAATGTAAATTGTCGGCGACTTATTTTTGAGACAATTTATGTTGCAACGAAGATGGTTAAGGATGGTTCGCTATATAATATATATATTCGATGACCTTTCGGTGTAATATTTGAAATTTATTCAATAAAACCGAATCAACCATGTAAGTCTTTTTGTAAACGTTAAACTTGCTAAATTCACGTATAAATCCCGTCCAAGCCAGTTTGACCCCGTCAAATCATCAGTCCATATTCAGGGTAGCGTTTTCTTTATTAGTCATGCTATACCGCAACCTCTGTAGATGTTTCATTTTACTGCCAGATTATTTAATCACTCCTAGTAAGATGTGTAGACCGCTTGTAAACGTGAAAAACTTAAGATGAAATTGTGAGGTTGTGGTTAACAGTCGCCTTAAATTGTATTTTATCATGTAATACAGTCAAATTAGAAACTTTGTGTACAAGTAGAGGGATTATATACCAGGTGTTTATGGTGGAATTTTACATTCTGAAAGTTTCACATTTCCGCTATTTTGGAAAAATGTCTGCTCAAAAATTTAGTGGTTGCGTTATCAGTCGAAAAAGTCAGAAATCACATCATTCACCACTTTTCAATTTGTGCACTTTTAAAAATATTTTAAAGTTTTACCACTTGAAATTTTTTTTTACTGATGCAGTAACATTGGGAGGAGTCAGTTTACAATTGATGTTATTTTTTAATTAAATCTGCTACAAATATTGCATAAGTCACTTGGAAAAAAAGCTCGACATCATCTTCCAAGATGGCTCTTATGGGAATTTTTCGAAACTTTCAGTTTGTTAAAATAGTGCATACCACGATT